>JASUUJ010000118.1:0-163368 GCA_030449895.1 Citrus mangshanensis | reverse complement strand
GTTATGTATTGTTGCCACGTTGTCCGCTGGACTCGGAATGGGGCGAGACTTCTTTGCTAGTAGCTCGTGAGCAAATAGGCGCGTGACAGCCGCGCCCAAAATAAGCCCTCGAAGGTCCCGCCTCAAATTGTCCAAAATGCTCAAAAACGGTGGGCTACAGCTCTGGGGGACGGGTTTGAGCCAACTGTCCGCCGGACTCGGAATAAGGAGACTTCATGAAGGCCCTGCAGTTAAAATAGGCTTGGCACAGCTACCCAAAAATAGCCTCCCGAGGTCCCGTCCCTGTTCGTCTCCCGCAAATGCTCATAAACGGAGGACTATAAAGCCTTGGGGGAGGGGCGTAGCCACCTCTTGTCTTGCCGATCTGAATGGGCGAGATCTCGCACCGCCTCCGAGGCCGGAAAATAGGCCGCGGCACAGCCACACCCAAAATAAGCCCCTAAGGTCCCGTCCCTAAGCTCGTCCGCTGCCGCAGCTGCTCAAAACGGGTGGCTATAGCCCTGGGGGAGGCTGGCCGGGCCGTCCGAATGGACTGGAATGGGGCTTATGACTTACAGCGCCCTCCATGTGCTAAAATAGGTGCAGGCACAGCTGCGTCCAAAAATAGTGTTTCCCAAGGTCCCGTCCCTAAGTTCGTCCGCCGCAAAAATGCCCAAAAGGGTGGGCTAGCCCTGGGGAGGGGGCTGGGCCAACCTCGTCCGCCTTCGGATCTGGAATGGAAGCAGACTTTTATGTCACAAAGCAAAAAATAGGTGCAGGCACAAGGCGCCCAAAACTAAGCCCTGAAGGTCCCACCAAGTTCGTCCGCCTGCAAATGCCTAAAAAAAGGGTGGCTATAGCTCCTTAACCGGCCACAACTTCGTCCACGACTCGAATGGGGGCGACCTCATGCAGCCATCCGCAAAAGCCGCCAAAAATAGGCCACGGGCAAACAGCCGCCAAAAATGATCTCTCGGTCCTGGGCCCCCAAGTTCGTCCACTGTGAAAATGCCTAAAATGGTAGGGCTATAGCCTTGGGGAGGGGCTGGCCCACCCCGTCCGGACTCGGAATGCATGAGATTTTCATGAGCACTTCTCCTGTGCCAAAATAGGCCGCGGGCACAGCCGCTACCAAAAATAAGCTCTGAAGGTCCCTGCACCTGCTCCTCCGCCTAAAATGCCTTAAAAATGGGTGGGTTATAGCCTTTGTGGGGGAGGGCTGGCTCCAACTATCCCACTGGATCATGGAATGTGGTGAAGATTTTATGAGCGCCTCCGTGTGACAAAGACAGACAGGCTGGGTGGCACAGCGTGCCCAAAATGAGTCTCCCAAGGTCCCGTCCCCAACCGTCCGCCGCAAAATGCCTAAAAACGGTGGGCTAGTGCAGCCTTGGGAGGGCTGGCTGTCTGCCCGCCGGACTCGAATGGGGCGAGATTTCGCAGCGCTCCATGGCAAAATAGGTCGATGGCACAGCCGCGCCCAAAATAACGCCCAAGGCCGGGCGCCAGTTCGGCCCAGCGTAAAAGGCCAGCAAAAGCGGTGGGCTGGCAGCTCCTGGGGGTGGGCCACAACTTCGTCCGCCTGACTGCATGGCGAGATTTTGTGGAGTGCCCCGTGTGTCAGGTCTAGGGCCGCGGCACAGCCGTGTCTAAAATAACCGCCCCGAAGGCCGGGGCGCCAAGTTCGTCCGCCAGCATGAAAGGCTACAAAACGGGTAGGCTATTGCCTTGGGGGTAGCTGGCGAACTGTCCACTGACTCGGAATGGTATCGAGACTTTGTGATGCCTCCCGTGTGCTGTGGCCACAAAGCCGTGGCACAGCCGTGCCTCACAAAATTAATCCCAAGGCCTGGGCGTTTAAGATCGTCCAGCAGAAAAAGGCCACAAAAACGGTGGCTGTAGCCGCTTTGGGGTGGGGTTGGTTTACTTCTGGCCTCAATGACTCGAATGGCGCGAGACTTTGTGAGCGCCTCCGTGTGCCGTAACTAGTCGCGGCACAGTCATGGCTGAAATGAATCCGCCTGGCCGGGCGCTTTGGGTTCGGTTCCATGAAAAAAGGCTATAAAACGTGGTAGGCTATTGCCTTTGGGTGGGGCTACGAACTCGTCCGGACTGGAATGGCACGAGACTGCAGCGGTCCGCAGCCAAAATAGGTGGTGGCACAGCCGCGCCCAAATAACCGCCCGAAGGCCGGGCGCCAAGTTCGTCCAGCGGAAAGGCCAAAACGGTGGCTGGCTGCCCTGGGTGGCTGGCCAACTTCTGTCCGCTGACGGAATGGCACGAGACTTTTACAGCAGCTCCTCGTGTGCCAAAAATAGCCGCCTGGCACAGCGCGCCAAAAATAACCGGCCTCAAGGCCGGGCGCTGTCTGGCCCCAGCAGAAAAGGCCACGAGTTAATGTGGTGGGCTATAGCCTTGGGGGTGGGGTTGGCCAACCCTGTCCGCCTGACTCGAAATAGAGAGACTTTGCGAGCGCCCCGTGGTGCTGTAAAATAGGCCGCACAGCCGCACCTAAAAATAACCTCCCCGACAGCTGGGGCGCCAAGTTCGCCCAGCGGAAAAAAGGCCACAAAACGGTGGGCTATCTTCCTGGGAGTGGGCTGGCAAACTTTCGCCCGCCGACTTGAATGGTGCGACTTTGCGAGCAGCTCGTGGCGCTGTAATAGGCCTGGCACAGCCTCGCCCAAAATACCGGCCTCAAGGTCGGGCCGCCAAGCCTCGGTCCAGGCGGAAAGGCCACAAACGTGGTGGGCTAAGAGCCTGGGGGGTGGGGCTGGTCAACTGGGTCCGCCGATCGAATGGTGCGAGACGCGCGAGCAAGCTCCATGTGCTGGAAAAATAGGCTGCGGCAACACAGCCACTAAAACACAGCCCGGCGTCGGGTCGCCAAGTTCGCCCAGCGGAAAGGCCAGAAACAGGTGGCTAGCCAATCATCACCGGATCTGAATGGCGAGCCTGGGCGCAGCTGCCCGTGGTGGTCGCAGAGCGCCGTCGCGCTCGCCGGCACACCGCTCGGGCGTCGAAGCATGTCTCGTCCCAGCTAGAGGGAAGGCCACAAATGGGGTACGCTATAGCCTTGGGGTAATGACAACTCGTCTCATTGATCGGAATGGAGCGAGATTCTGCGAGCGGCCCGTACCAAAAGGAAGTCATGGCACAGACGCGCCTGTAAAACAACTTTCCCCGAAGGTCGGGCGCCAAGTTCTGCCCAGCGGAAAGCACAAAGTTGGCATGGCAGCCTTGGGGTGGGGCTGGCTGAACTTCGGGTCCACGACTGGAATGGTTGAGACTTTGCGGTAGCCTCTGGGAAGGTATAGGTCATGGCACAGCTAAATTAAAATAATTCACCTAAGGTCGGGCAAGTTCGCCCAAAGGAAAAAGGCCACGAAACGGTGGCCACAGAGCCTGGGGGTGGGCTGGCCAATCATCCCCATTGACCTCGAACGGTGAGAGACTTTTACAGCGCTCAAAAGCCTCGTGGGGTTAGCCGGGCACAGCCGTCGTAACACCACCAAGGTCGCGCTGCCCACGCCCAAAGAAAGGCGCCACGAAACGGTGGCCAGCCCTGGGGGTGTGGGGCTGCTGCATGCAACTGGCCCCATTGACCTCATGGAACGGAGAGTGACTTACAGCGGCCCAGGTGTCAAATAGGCCGCGGCCGTTGGTCAGTGTTCAAAATAAACCACCAAGGTCGGGCGCCAAGTTCGGGCTCCATGAAAGGCACAAAATGGGGTAGGCTATAGCCTTGGGGTGGGAGTTGGCCAACTCGGTCCACTGACTGGAATGGAGCGAGATTCTGCGAGCCCGTGTTAAATAGGCCGCGGGTACAGCCGCGCTAAAAATAACTCAACAAGGCCGGGCAAGTTCACCCAGCTGGAAAGGCCAAAGCGGTGGCGCAGTCTTGGGGGCCATTAACCGTCTACTGATTCTGCCAGAATGGCTTAGACTTTGCGAGCGCCCAGCCAAAAATAAACCGCAGGCACAGCTATATTCTGGGGTTTAACCAACCAATAATGGCGCCATGTTCATCCAGCGAAAAGGCCACAAAATGGGTGGCTATTGCCTTGGGGGGGTGGCCGACAATTTTTGAGGTCCATTGACTCGGAATGGAGAGAGACTTTGGTGAAAGCGCCTTCGTGGTGTCGTAATAGCCGCGTCGCCGCGCCCAAAATAATCACCGGCGTCGGGGCGCAAGTTCGCCCATGAAAAGGTTACAAATGGGGGTAGGCCATAGTCGGGGTGGGTTATTAACTATCCGCCGACTGAATGGAGCGGTAGATTGCAGCGGTCTCCAAAAGCAAAAATAGGGTCATGGCACACAAGACAAAAAACCACCAAGGCCGGGCGCCATGTTCATTCCAAAGTTGAAAAAGGCACAAAGGGTGTGGGCTATAGCCTTGGGGGTGGGCTGGCTTTCAACTCCGCCGGATTCTCGGAATGGCGCGAGACTTTGCGAGCGGCCTCCGTGGTGCCAAAATAAACCGCTGGCACAGCCATTCTTAAAATTAACCGCCCAAGGCCTGGGCGCCTGAGTCTCGTCAGCGCGGAAAAAGGCCACAAAACGGGTGGGCTATAGCCTTGGGGGTGGGGCTGGCTGTAACTCATCCGCCGGACTCGAACGGCGAGAGACTTGCGCAGCGGCCTCCGTGTGTCAAAATAGGTCGCTGGCACAGCTGCGCCTGTAAATAATAACCAAGGCCAGGCGCCAAGTTCGCCCAGCGGAAAAGGCCACAAAAATGGGTAGGCTATTGCCTTAGTGGGGCTGCCAACTCGACAACCGTCCGCCGGACTGAATGGCGCGAGATCTCTTTGAGCGTGGCCTCCAGGGGCAAAGAAGTCATGGCACAGCGCGCCCAAAAATAAGCACCCGAAGGCCGGGCGCCAAGTCTGTTTTTTTTGTCCGGAAAAAGGCCACAAAAGCGGTGGGCTATAGCCTTGGGGTGGGTTGGCCAACTTCGGTCCGATTCCGGATCTTCGAATGATCGCGAGATTCCTCACGAACGGCCTCCAGTGCCAAAATAGGCCGCGGGCACAGCGCCGCCAAAAATAGCCCTCTGAAGGTCCTGCCCTCAAGTTCGGTCTTATCAACAAAATGCCCATAAAACGGGAGGGCTACAGCTCAGTGGGCTGGCTAACTGTCCCACTGGACTCGAACGGCAGAGACTTTACAGAGCTGCCCATCCAAGTGCGTAGTGGCAGGCACAGCCTAAATGAACAATCACAACAACTGCCAGGTCAGGCGCATGTTCGCCCATGAGTGAGCAAAAAGGCCACGAAACGGTGGCTATAGCCTTGGGGTGGGGCTGGCTACAATCTGTCTGTCCACTTGACTCGGAACGGCTTTTGAGACTTTATGAGCTGCTCCTGTAGGTCAAAAGAAGTCATGGCACAGTTGTATTACCAAAATAATCACCATGCCTGGGCGCCAAGTCTGCCCAGCAAGGCAAAGCGGGTGGCTATTCTTTAAATAAACTGTCCATTGACTCAGTTGGAATGGCGCGATACTTTTATGAGCGGCTCCGCAAAGCGAAAATAAGCCACGGTACAGCCATTCTACCAATCGCCCATTGGGCACCCAAGTTCGCCCAGCTGGAAAAGGCCAAAACGGTGGGCTATAGCCTTGGGGTGGCTGGCAACTTCTCCGGGTCCGCCCGGACTCGGAACGGCGAGAGACTTTGCCGGCTCCTCCGTGGTGCCGGCCAGGCCGCGGCACAGCCAAAGCCCAAAATAACTTTAAGGCCGGGCGCCAAGTTCATCCAGCGGAAAAGGCCGGCCAAAATGGGTAGGCTATTGCCTTGGGGTGGGGCTGGCCAACTCGTCCGCCGGACTGAATGGCGCGAGACTTCGCAGCGGCCTCCTCCTGCCTGTAAAAATAGGCGCGGGCACAGCCGCGCCAGTGCAAAAATAACCGCCCGAAGGCCGGGGCAGCCAAGTTCGTCCAGCGGAAAAGGCCACAAAAGCGGGTGGGCCTGGCCAACTTCACCGCTTTGAATGGACAGCCGTGCCCAAAAAGAGACTTTGCAATTGCTCTGGGGGGTGGGGCGGCCTCCGTGAGCCTCCCAGGCTGGGGAAATAGGGAGCCGCGGGCACAGCCGCGCCCAAAAGGCCGGGCGCTGTCGCCCAGCGGAAAAAGCTACGGCACAGCCATGCAAGCGCCTCCCCTAAATTAACCGCCCGAAGGCCTGGGCGCCAAGTTCGTCCAGCGGAAAGGCCACAAAAACGGGTGGGCTATAACCTTGGGGGTGGTTTGGCACAACTTCGTCCGCCGGACTGGAACGGCAAGAGACTTTCATGAGCAGCCTCCGTGTGTCGTGTGGCCATTGAAGCCACAGGCACAGCCGTGCCCAAAATAACCACCCAAGGCCGGGCGCCAAGTTCGCCCAGCGGAAAAGGCCAATAAAACGGGTGGGCTATAGCCTTGGGGGTGGCTGGCCAACTCTCGTCCGACCTCGGACTCGGAATGAGACTTTGTGAGCGGTCTCCGTGTGTCAAAAATAGGCCGCCGCACAGCCGTGTTTCTAAAAATAACCACCCAAGGCCTGGGCGCCAAGTTCGGTCCAGCGGAAAAGGCCACAAAACGAGTGGGCTATAGCCTTGGGGGTGGGGCTGGCTAACTCCCTGTCCGCCGGACTCGGAACGGCGAGAGACTTTGCGAGCGCCTCCGTGTCGTGAATAGGCGGCACAGCCGTGCCCAAAATAACCACCCGAAGGCCGGCGCCAAGTTCATCCAGCGGAAAGGCCCAAAAATGGGTAGGCTATTGCCTTGGGGGTGGGGCTGGCACAACTCAGTGCGCCGGACTCGGAAGACTTTGCGAGAGCGCCTCAGTGTGCCAGAAATAGGCTGCGAGAGCCACGCCAAAATAACCGGGCCCAAGGCCAGGGCGCCAAGTCTGCCCAGCGGAAAAGGCCACAAAACTGGTGGGCTATAGCCTTTGGGGTGGGGCTGGCCAACTCTGGCCCGCCGGACTCGGAATGGCACGAGACTTGGAAACGGCCGTGCACCAAAACAGGTCAGAGGCACAGCCGCGCCCCTAAAAATAACCACCCAAGGCCGGCGCCAAGTTTGTCCAGCTGGAAAAGGCCACAAAAGCGGTGGGCTATAGCCTTGGGGGTGGGGCTTTGGCCAACTCTGTCCACGGACTTGGAATGGCGCGAGACTTGCGAGCGGCCTCCGCTGTGTAAAATAGGTCATGGGCACAGCCGCGCCAAAAATAACCGCAAGGCCGGGCGCCTAAGTTCGCCCAGCGGAAAAGGCCACAGCCGGGTGGGCCTGGCCAACTCGTCCGCCGGACTCGGGAATGGGCGCGAGACTTTGCAAGCGGCTCCGTGAGCCAAAATAAGCCACGGGCAACAGCTATTCCTAAAATTAACCGCCCGAAGGCCTGGGCGCCAAGTTCGTCCAGCGGAAAAGGCCACAAAACGGGTGGGCTATAACCTTGGGGGTGGCTGGCCAACCCGTCCGCCGGACTCGAACGGCAAGAGACTTTGCGAGCAGCCTCCGTGTGTCGTGTAAAATAGGCCACAGGCACAGCCGGGTGTCTGTCTAAAAATAACACAACCCAAGGTCTGTTCGGGTCCAGCGGAAAAAGGCCACGAGAAACGGGTGGCTATAGCCTGGGGGTGGGGTTGGCCAACCTGGGTCCCTCGCTGACTCGGAATGAGAGAGACTCTGTGAGCGGCCTCCGTGTGTGGTCAGGCCGCCGGCACAGCCGTGCCCAAAATAACCACCCCAAGGCCTGGGCGCCAAGTTCGTCACCCAGCGGAAAAGGCCACAAAAACGAAAAGTGGGCTATAGCCTTGGGGGTGGGCTGGCCAACCTGGTCCACCGGACTCGGAACGGCGAGAGACTTTGCGAGCGGCCTCCGTGGGTGTCAAAAATAGGTCCGCGCACAGCCGTGCCCAAAATAACCACCCGGGTCGGGCGCCAAGTTCATCCAGCGGAAAAAGGCCACAAAAATGGTGGTAGGCTATTGCCTTGGGGGGTGGGGCTGGCCAACTTCGTGCGCCGGACTCGGAATGGCGCGAGACTTTGCGTGCGGCCTCTGTGTGCCAGAAATAGGCTGCGGGGAGAGCCACGCCCAAAAATAACCGCCCGAAGGCCAGGGCGCCAAGTTCGGTCCAGTGAAAAGGCCACAAAAACGGGTGGGCTATAGCCTTTGGGGTGGGTATGGCCAACTTGCCGGACTCGGAATGGCACGAGACTTTGGAAACGGCCTCCGTTCACCATAAATAGGCCTTAGGCACAGCCTCGCCCAAAAATAACCGCCCGAAGGCCGGGGCGCCAAGTTTGTCCAGCGGAAAAAGGCCACAAAAGCGGTGGGCTATAGCCTTGGGGGTGGGGTTGGCCAACTTCTCCATTGACTTGGAATGGCGCGAGACTCTGCGAGCGGCCCGTGGTGCCAAAATAGGTCGCGGGCACAGACATGCCCAAAATTAACCGCCTCAAGGCCATGGGCGCCAAGTTGCAAGCGGAAAAGGCCTCAAAACGGTGGGCTATAGCCTTGGGGTGGGGCTGGCAAACTTTGTCCGCCGGACTCGGAATGACGCGAGACTTCATGGAGCGCCTCCGTGTTCCAAGAAGAGGCCGGGCACAGCCGCACCCAAAAATAACCGCCCGGTCACGCCAAGTCTGGCCCAGCGGAAAAAGGCCACAAAAACGGGTGGGCTATAGCATTGGGGGTGGGGCTGGCCAACTCGCTCGCCTGGACTCGGAATGGCGCGAGACTTGCGAGCAGCCTCCGTATGCCAAAACAAGCCAGCGGCACAGCTGCCCAAAATAACTGCCCGAAGGCCGGGCGCCAAGTCCGCATACAGCGGAAAAAGGCCACAAAATGGGTGGGCTATAGCCTCGGGGTGGGGCTGGCCAACTCGTCCGCCCGGACTGAATGGCGCGAGACTTTGCGAGGCCTGTGTTAATAAGAGGCCGCGGGCACAGCCGCACTCCAAAACTAACAGCCCAAGGTCGGGCGCCAAGTTCGTCCAGCGGAAAAGGCCACAAAACGGGTGGCTATAGCATTGGGGGTGGCTGGCCAACTTCGTCCTGCCGGACTCGGAATGGCGCGACACTTTGCGAGCGGCCTCCAGTGTGCTGGGCAGGCAGCGGTGCACAGCCGCGCTAAAAATAACCGCCCAAGGCCGGGCGCCTCGTCCCAGCGGAAAAAGGCCACAAAACGGGTGGCTATAGCCTTGGGGTGGCTGGCCAACTGGTCCGCACGGACTGGAATGGCGCGATACTTTTCGAGCAGCCTCGTGTGCCAAACAGGCCGCGGTCACAGTGCACCCTAATGATAACTGGCCCAAGGCCGGGCGCCAAGTTCGGCCAGCGGAAAAGGCCACAACAACGTGGTGGGCTATAGCCTTGGGGGTGGGATGGCCAACTTCGTCCGCTGCGGACTTGGAATGGAGCGAGACTTTGCAGCGGCCTCCGTCTGCAAAAATAGGCCGTCATGGGCACAGCCGTGCCTTAAAATAACCGCCCAAGGCCGGGCGCCAAGTTTGTCCAGCGGAAAAGGCCACAAAAGGGTGGGCTATAGCCTTGGGGGGTGGGGTTGGCGAAGTTGGTCCCCCGGACTCGGAATGGGGCGAGACTTTGCGAGCGGCCTCCGTGGTGCCAAAATAGGCCGCTGGGCACAGACATGCCCAAAATTAACCGCCAAGGCCGGGCGCCAAGTTCGTCAAGCGGAAAAAGGCCTCAAAACCGGGGGGGCTATAGCCTTGGGGGGTGGGGCTGGCAAACTTCGTCCGCCGGACTCGGAATGACGCGAGACTTTGCGAGCGGCCTCCGTGTTCTAAGAAGAGGCCGCGGGCACAGCCGCACCCAAAAATAACCGCCCGAAGGCCAGGGCGTCAAGTTCGTCCAGCGGAAAAAAGCCACAAAAACGGGTGGGCTATAGCCTTGGGGGGTGGGGCTGGCGCCAATCGTCCCGGACACGGAATGGCTCGAGACTTTGCGAGCGGCCTCCGTGTGTCAAGAAGAGGCCGCGGGAACAGCTGCGCCCAAATATAACAGCCCGAAGGCCGGGGCGGCAAGTTCGTCCAGCGGAAAAAGACCACAAAAAGGTGGGGCTATAGCATTGGGGGGTGGGGATGGCCAACTTCGTCCGCCGGACTCGGAATGGAGTGAGACTTTACGAGCGCTCCATGTGTGCCAAAAATAGGTCGCGTGGCACAGCCGCCCAAAATAACTGCCCGAAGGCCGGGCGCCAAGTTCGGCCCAGCGGAAAGGCCACAAAACGGATGGGCTATAGCCTTGGGGGAGGGGCTGGCCAACTTCGTCCGCCGGACTCGGAATGGTGCGAGACGCTGCAGCGGCCTCCGTGTGCCGTGGCCAGGCCGCGGGCACAGCCGCGCCCATAAATAACTGCCCGAAGGCCGGGGCGCCAAGTTCGTCCAGCGTAAAAAGACAACAAAAACGGGGGGCTATAGCCTTGGGAGGTGGGGCTGGCCAACTCCGCCGGACTCGAATGGCGTGAGACTTTGCGAGTGGCCTCCGTTGCCAAGAAGAGTGTCACGGACACAGCCGCGCCCAAAATAAACGCCCGAAGGCCGGGCGCCTAAGTCTCGTCCAGCGGAAAAGGCCACAAAAACGTGGTGGGCTTTAGCCTTCTTGGGGAGGGGCTGGCCAACCTTTGTCCGCCGGACTCTGAATGGTGCGAGACGCCCTGCAGCGGCCTCCTGTGTGTGAAATAAGCGCGGGCACAGCCGCGCCATAAATAACTGCCCGAAGGCCGGGCGCCAACTCTGGCTCCAGCGTGAAAAAGACAACACAAAACGGGGGCCTATAGCCTTGGGAAGTGGGCTGGCCAACTGTCCGCTCGGACTCGGAATGGCGTGAGACTTTGCAGTGGCCTCCGCGAGCCAAGAAGAGGCTGCGAACACAGCCGCGCCCAAAATAACCGCCCCGAAGGCCGGGCGCCAAGTTCGTCCAGCGGAAAAGGCCACAAAACGGGTGGGCTATAGCCTTGGGGGTGGGGCTGGCCAACTCGGCCTCCGCCGGACTCGGAATGGCGAGACTTCATGCAGTGGCCTCCGTGTGGTGCCAAAATAGGCCACGGCACAGCCGCACTCCAAAATAACCACACGAAGGCCGCGGCAAGTTCGTCCCGCTGAAAAAGACAACAAAAACGGGTGGGCTATAGCCTTGGGAGGTGGGGCTGGCCAACCGTCCACGGACTCTGGAATGGCGTGAGACTTTGCGAGTGGCCTCCGCGTGCCAAGAAGAGGCCGCAGACACAGACGCGCTCAAAATAACCGCCCAAGGCCGGGCGCCAAGTCTGGCCCAGCGGAAAAGGCCACAAAAACGGGTGGGCTATAGCCTGGGGGTGGGGCTGGCAAGTTCATCCGCCGGACTCGGAATGGCGCGAGACTTTGCAGCCACCTCCGTGTGCCAAAAATAGGCCGCGGCACAGCCGCAGCCCAAAATAACCGCCCGGTCAGCGCCAAGTTCGCTCCAGCGGAAAAAGGCCACAAAACGGGTGGGCTATAGCCTGGGGTGGGCTGGCCCACTTCGTCCGCCTGACCTCGGAATGGCGAGAGAATTTGCGAGCGGCCCTCCGTGTGTCATGGCTGCGGGCACAGCCGTGCCCAAAATAACAGCCCGAAGGCCGGGCGCCACCCTCGCTCCAGCGGAAAAAGGCCACAAAACGGGTGGGCTATAGCCTTGGGGGTGGGGCTGGCCCACTCGTCCGCTCGGACTCGGAATGGCGCGAGACTTTGCGAGCGCTCCGTGTGCCGTAAAATAAGCCGCAGGCACACCCGCCGCCTTAAATTAAATGCCCGAAGGTCGGGCGCCAAGTTCACAGCGGAAAAAGGCCACAAAAACGGTGTGGGCTATAGCCTTGGGGGTGGGCTGGCCAACTCGTCCACCGGACTCGGAATGGTGCGAGACTTGTGAGCGGCCTCCGTGTGCTAAGAAGTGGCCGCGGGACACAGTCGCACCAAAAATAACCGCCAAGGCCGGGCGCCAAGTTCACGAGCGGAAAAGGCCACAAAAACGGCTGGGCTATAGCCTTGGGGGCTGGCCAACTTCGTCCGCCGGACCTCGGAATGGCGCGACACTTATGAGCGGCCTCCGTGTGCCAAACATAGGCAGCGGTGACAGCCGCGCCAAAAAATAACCGCCCGAAGGCCGGGGCGCCAAGTTCGTCCAGCGGAAAAAGGCCGCAAAAACGAGTGGGCTATTGCCTTGGGGGGTGGGGCTGCCCAACTTCGTCTGCCAGACTCGGAATGGCGCGATACTTTTCGAGCAGCCTCCGTGTGCCAAAAGTAGGCCGCGGTCACAGCCCGCCTACATAATAACCTTTAAGGCCGGGCGGGCCAAGGCTGCTGCTTGAAAAAAGGCCACAACAACGTGGTGGGCTATAGCCTTGGGGTGGGGATGGATTACCCACTTCGTCCGCCGGACTGGAATGGAGCGAGATCTTTGCGAGCGCCCGCCCGTCTGCTGTAATAGGCCGCGGCACAGCAGTGCCAACAACAACCGCCCGAAGGCCGGGCGCCAAGTTTGTCCAGCTGATGGAAAAGGCCACAAAAACGGGTGGGTAATATAGCCTTGTGGGGCTGGCCCACTCGTCCGCCAGACTCGAATGGCGCGAGACTTTGCAAGCGGCTCCAGCTGTGGCCAGGCCGCGGGCACAGCCGCGCTTACCACCGCCCGAAGGGTAGCGCCAAGTTCGCCCAGCTGGAAAAGGCCAAAAACGGTGGGCTATAGCCTTGGGGTGGGGCTGGCCAACTTCGTCCGCTGGACTCGGAATGGCACGAGACTTTGCGAGCGGCCTCCCCGGTGGTGTAAAATAGCAGCGGGCACAGCCGCGCTAAAACTAACCGCCCAAGGCCGGGCGCCAAGTCTGGCCCACCCGGAAAAAGGCCACAAAAACTGTTGGGCTATAGCCTTGGTGGGTGGTGGCCAACTCTGTCCGCCGGACTCGGAATGGCGCGAGACTTTGCGAGCGCTCCATGTGCTAAAACAGGTCACGGCCACAGCCGCGCCTTCACAAAATAGCCGCCCGAAGGCCGGGCGCCACCCCTGTCCAGCGCTGAAAAGGCCACAAAAACGGGGGGCTATAGCCTTGGGGGTGGAGCTGGCCCACTTCGGTCCGCTCGGACTCGGAATGGCGCGAGACTTTGCAAGCGCCTCGTGAGCCAAGAAGAGGTCGGGCACAGCCGCGCAGAAAAATAACAGCCCCGAAGGCCGGGCACCAAGTCTTCTGGCTCCAGCGGAAAAAGGCCACGAAACGTGGTGGGCTATAGAATTGGGGTGGGGCTGGCCAACCTGGCTCGCCTGACCTCGGAATGGCGCGAGACTTCGCATGAGGGCCTGAAGCTGCAAAAATAGGCCTTGGGCACAGCTGGCCCAACAATAACTGCCCAAAGGTCAGCGCCAAGTTCGCATTCCAGCGGAAAGCCACAAAACGGGTGGGCTATAGCCTGGGGGGTGGGGCTGGCCAACTTCGTCCCCCGACACGGAATGGCGCGAGACTTTGTGGAGCGGCCCACGTGTGTCAAAGAGGCCGCTGGCACAGCCGCGCCTAAAAATAACAGCCCAAGGTCGGGCAAGTTCGCTCCAGCCGGAAAAGACCACAAAAACGGGTGGCCTATAGCATTGGGGGGGATGGCTAACTTCGTCCGCTCGGACTCGGAATGGAGCGAGACTTTGCGAGCGGCCTCCGCAGTGGTAATTCAGGCGCGCCACAGCGCGCCCATAAACAACCTGCCTGAAGGCCGGGGCGCCAAGTTCGGGTGCTGGAAAAAGGGCCACAAAAACGGGTGGGCTATAGCCTTGGGGGTGGGCTGGCCAACTCTGGGTCCGGCTGACTCGGAATGGCGCGAGACTTTGCGAGCGGCCGTGGTACCGCAAAATTAAAATAGGTCATGGGCATAGGTGCGCCTAAAAATAACCGCCCAAGGCTGGGGTGCCAAGTCTGGCTCTGGGCTGAAAGGCCAAAACGGGTGGCTATAGCCTTGGGGTTTGGCTGTCCAACTTCGTCCGCCGGACTGGAATGGCGCAAGACTTTGCAGCGGACTCCGTAGAGTGAAAAATAGGTCGCGGGCACAGCCGCAACCTAAAAATAATAACTGATGGCTAGGGCGCCTAGTTCATTCAGCTGAAAAGGCCACAAAACGGGTGGGCTATAGCCTTTGGGTGGGCTGGCCAACTCTCGTCCGCCGGACTCGGAATGGCGCGAGACTTTGCGAGCGGCCTCCGTGTGCCAAAATAGGCCGCGGTCACAGCCGCGCCAAAAATAACCGCCTGAAGTCCGGGCGCCAAGTTAGTCCAGCTTGAAAAAGGCCACAAAACGGGTGGGCTATAGCCTTGGGGGTGGGCTGGCCAACTTCTCGTCCGCTGACTCGGAATGGCGCGAGACTTCATGAGCGTTCTCCATGTGCCAAAAATAGGTCGCGGCACAGCAGTTAAAAATAACCGAAGGCCAGGGCGCCTAGTTCGTCCAGCGGAAAAAGGCCACAAAACGGGTGGGCTATAGCCTTGGGGGGGGCTGGTCAACTTCGTCCGCTGGACTGAATGGCGCTGAGTACTTTGCGAGCGGCCCGTGTACCGAAAATAGGCCGCGGCACAGGTGCGCCCAAAAATAACCGCCCGAAGGCTGGGGCGCCAAGTTCGTCCAGCGGAAAAAGGCCAGAAAACGGGTGGGCTATAGCCTTGGGGGGGCTGGCAACTCGTCCGCCGGACTCGGAATGGCGCAAGACTGCAGCGGCCTCCGTGTGCCAAAAATAGGCCGCATGGCACAGCCAGTAAAAAATAACCGCCCGAAGGCTAGGCGCCAAGTTCGCCCAGCGGAAAAAAGGCCACAAAACGGGTGGGCTATAGCCTTTGGGGTGGGGCTGGCCAACTCGTCCGCCGGACTCGGAATGGCGCGAGACTTTGCGAGCGGCCTCCGTGTGTGCCAGGCCGCGGGCACAGCTGCGCCCAGAAATAACCCCAAGGCTTGGGCGCCAAGTTCGTCCAGCGGAAAAAGGCCACAAAAACGGGTGGGCTTTAGCCTTGGGGGGAGGGGCTGGCCAACTTTGTCCGCCGGACTCGGAATGGTGCGAGACGTTGCGAGCGGCCTCTGTGTGCGAAAAATAAGCCGCGGGCACAGCCGCGCCCATAAATAACTGCCCGAAGGCCGGGCGCCAATCTCAGCGGAAAAAAGACAACAAAAACGGGGGGCTATAGCCTTGCGAAGTGGGGCTGGCCAACTTCGTCCGCCGGACTCGGAATGGCGTGAGACTTTGCGAGTAGCCTCCGCGAGCCAAGAAGAGGCTGCGGACACAGCCACGCCCAAAAATAACCGCCCGAAGGCCGGGGCGCCAAGTTCGTCCAGCGGAAAAAGGCCACAAAAACGGGTGGGCTATAGCCTTGGGGGGTGGGGCTGGCCAACTTCGTCTGCCGGACTCGGAATGGCGCGAGACTTTGCGAGTGGCCTCCGTGTGCCAAAAATAGGCCACGGGCACAGCCGCACCCAAAAATAACCACACGAAGGCCGGGGCGGCAAGTTCGTCCAGCGGAAAAAGACAACAAAAACGGGTGGGCTATAGCCTTGGGAGGTGGGGCTGGCCAACTTCGTCCGCCGGACTCGGAATGGCGTGAGACTTTGTGAGTGGCCTCCGCATGCCAAGAAGAGGCCGCGGACACAGACGCGCCCAAAAATAACCGCCCGAAGGCCAAGCCTGGCCCAGCGGAAAGGCCACAAAAACGGGTGGGCTATAGCCTTGGGGGTGGGGCTGGGCAAGTTCATCCGCCCGGACTCGGAATGGCGCGAGACTTTGCAGCCACCCCGTGCCAAAGGCCAGGCCGCGGCACAGCCGCGTCAAATAACCGCCCAAGGTCGGGCGCCAAGTTCGTCCAGCGGAAAAAGGCCACAAAAACGGGTGGGCTATAGCCTTCGGGGGTGGGGCTGGCCCACTTCGTCCGCCGGACTCGGAACGGTGTGAGACTTTGCGAGCGGCCTCCGTGTGCCAAAAATAGGGCGCAGGCACAGCCGCGCCCAAAAATTACCGCCCGAAGGCCGGGGCGCCAAGTTCGTCCAGCGGAAAAAGGCCAAAAAAACGGGTGGGCTATAGCCTTGGGGGGTGGGGCTGGCCCACTTCGTCCGCCGGACTCGGAATGGCACGAGACTTTCCGAGCGGCCTCCATGTGCCAAAAATAGGCAGCGGGCACAGCCGCGCCAAAAACTAACCGCCCGAAGGCCGGGGCGCCAAGTTCGTCCAGCGGAAAAAGGCCACAAAAACGGGTGGGCTATAGCCTTGGTGGGTGGGGCTGGCCAACTTCGTCCGCCGGACTCGGAATGGCGCGAGACTTTGCGAGCGGCCTCCGTGGTGGCAGGCTGCGGCCACAGCCGCGCCAAAAACTAACCGCCCGAAGGCCGGGGCGCCAAGTTCGTCCAGCGGAAAAAGGCCATAAAAACGGGTGGGCTATAGCCTTGGGGGGTGGGGCTGGCCGACTTCGTCCGCCGGACTCGGAATGGCGCTAGACTTTGCGAGCGGCCTCCGTGTGCGAAAAATAGGCCGCGGGCACAGCCGCGCCCAAAAATAACCGCCCGAAGGCCAGGCGCCAAGCGGAAAAGGCCACAAAACGGGTGGGCTATAGCCTTGGGGGGTGGGGCTGGCCAACTTCGTCTGCCGGACTCGGAATGGCGCGAGACTTTGCGAGTGGCCTCCGTGTGCCAAAAATAGGCCACGGGCACAGCCGCACCCAAAAATAACCACACGAAGGCCGGGGCGGCAAGTTCGTCCAGCGGAAAAAGACAACAAAAACGGGTGGGCTATAGCCTTGGGAGGTGGGGCTGGCCAACTTCGTCCGCCGGACTCGGAATGGCGTGAGACTTTGTGAGTGGTCTCCGCATGCCAAGAAGAGGCCGCGGACACAGACGCGCCCAAAAATAACCGCCCGAAGGCCGGGTTGCCAAGTTGGGTCCAAGCTGGAAAAAGGCACAAAAACGGTGGGCTATAGCCTTGGGGTGGGGCTGGCCAAGTTCATCCGCCTCGGAATGGCGCGAGACTTTGCAGCCACCTCATGTGCTAAAATAGGCCGCGTGGCACAGCCGCATCCAAAAATAACGCCCGGGCGCGCGCCAAGTCGCCCAGCGGAAAAGGCCACAAAAACGGGTGGGCTATAGCCTTCGGGGTGGGGCTGGCCCACTCGTCCGCCTCGGACTCGGAACGGTGAGACTTTGCAGCGGCCTCCGTGTGTGGAAAAATAGGGCGCAGGCACAGCCGCGACCAAATATTAGCTCCCGAAGGCCGGGGCGCCAAGTTCGTCCAGCGGAAAAAGGCCAAAAAAACGGGTGGGCTATAGCCTTGGGTGGGGCTGGCCCACTTCGTCCGCCGGACTCGGAATGGTACGAGACTTTCCGAGCGGCTCCATGTGCCAAAATAGGCAGCGGCACAGCCCGCTTAAAACTAACCGCCTCGAAGGCCGGGCGCCAAGTTCGCCCAGCGGAAAAGGCCACAAAAACGGGTGGCTATAGCCTTGGTGGTGGGGCTGGCCAACTTCTGTCCGCCGGACTCGGAATGGCGCGAGACTTTGCGAGCGGCCTCCGTGTTAAAAATAGGCTGCGCCACAGCCGCCAAAAATAACCGCCCAAGGCCGGGCGCCAAGTTCGTCCAGCGGAAAGGCCATAAAAACGGGTGGGCTATAGCCTTGGGGGTGGGGCTGGCCGACTTCGTCCGCTCGGACTCGGAATGGCGCTAGACTTTGCGAGCGCCTCCGTGGTGTTAAAATAGGTCATGGGCACAGCCGCGCCTAAAATAACCGCCCAAGGTCGGGCGCCAAGTTCGCCCAGCGGAAAAAGGCCACAAAACGCGCGGGGCTATAGCCTTGGGGGGTGGGGCTGGCCAACTTCGTCCGCCGGACTCGGAATGGCGCGAGACGTTGTGAGCAACATCCGCGTGTGCCAGGCTGCGGGCACAGCCGCCTAAAAATAACAGCCCGAATGCCGGGCGCCAAGTCTGTCCCTATGGAAAAAGGCCACAAAAACGGGTGGGCTATAGCCTTGGGGGTGGGGCTGGCCAACTTCGTCCCCGGACTCGGAATGGCGTGAGACTTTGCGAGCGGCTCCGTGTACCAAAAATAGGTCGCGGCACAGCCGCCCCAAAATAACAGCCCGAAGGCCTGGGCGCCAAGTTCGCCTAGCGGAAAGGCCACAAAACGGGTGGGCTATAGCCTTGGGGGTGGCTGGCTGTTCTGTCCCGGACTCGAATGGCGCGAGACTTTGCGAGCCGCCTCCGTGTGCCAAAAATAGGTTACGGGCACAGCCGCGCCCAAAAATAACCACCCGAAGGCCGGGGCGCCAAGTTCATCCAGCGGAAAAAGGCCACAAAATGGGGTGGGATATAGCCTTGGGGGGTGAGGCTGGCCTACTTCGTCCGCCGGACTCGGAATGGCGCGAGACTTTGCGAGCGGCCTCCGTGTACCAAAATAGGCCATGGGCACAGCCGTACTCCAAAATAACTGCCTGAAGGCCGGCGCCAAGTCTCCAGCGGAAAAGGCCACAAAACGGGTGGGCTATAGCCTTGGGGGTGGGGCTGGCCAACTTCGCCTGCCGGACTGGAATGGTGTGAGACTTTGCGAGCAGCCTCGGTGTAAAAATAGGCCAGCAGGCACAGCCAGCGCCCAAAAATAACCACCCAAGGCCGGGCGCCAAGTTCGGTCCAGCGGAAAAAGGCCAGAAAACGGGTGGGCTATAGCCTTGGGGGTGGGGCTGGCCGACTCGGTCCGCCGGACTCGGAATGGCGCGAGACTGCGAGCGGCCTCCGTGTACCAAAATAGGGCGCGGCACAGCCGTACAAAAAAATAACTGCCTGACGGCCGGGCGCCAAGTTCGTCCAGCGGAAAAAGGCCACAAAATCGGGTGGGCTATAGCGTGGGGGGGTGGGCTGGCTAACCGCCGGACTCGGAATGGTGTGAGACTTTGCGCAGCGGCCCGGTGTGCCAAAAAAATATGGCACAGCCGCGCCCAAAAATAACCGCCCGAAGGCCGGGCCGCCAAGTTCGTCCAGCAGAAAAAGGCCACAAAAGCGGGTGGGCTATAGCCTTGGGGGGTGGGGCTGGCCAACCTCGTCCGCCGGACTCGGAATGGCGCGAGACTTTGCGAGCGGTGTCCGTGTGCCAAAAATAGGCCGCGGGCACAGCCGCAACCAAAAATAACCGCCCGAAGGCTGGGGCTCCAAGTTCATCCGGCGGAAAAAGGCCACAAAAACGGGTGGGCATAGCCTTGGGGGGTTGCGCTGGCCCACTTCGTGCGCCGGACTCGGAATGGCGCGAGACTTTGCAAGCGGCCTCCGTGTGCCAAAAATAGGCCTCGGGCACAGCCGCGCCCAAAAATAACCGCCCGAAGGCCGGGGAGCCAGGTTCGTCCAGCGGAAAATGGCCACAAAAACGGGTGGGCTATAGCCTTGGGGGGTGGGGCTGGCCCACTTCGTCCGCCGGTCTCGGAATGGCGCGAGACTTTACGAGTGGCCTCCGTGTGCCAAAAATAGGACGCGTGCACAGCCGCGCCCAAAAATAACCGCCCGAAGTCCGGGGCGCCAAGTTCGTCCAGCGGAAAAAGGCCACAAAACCGGGTGGGCTATAGCCTTGGGGGGTGGGGCTGGCCGACTTCGTCCGCCGGACTCGGAATGGCGCGAGACTTTGCGAGGCCTCCGTGTACCAAAATAGTCGGGCACAGCCGTATCTAAAAATAACTGCCTGACGGCCGGGCGCCAAGTTCGGCCCAGCGGAAAAAGGCCAAAAACGGGTGGGCTATAGCCTTGGGGTGGGGCTGGCCAACTTCGTCTGCCGGACTGAATGGTGTGAGACTTTGCGAGGCCTCGGCTTGCCAAAAATAGGGCATGGGCACAGCCGCGCCTAAAATAATCCGCCCAAGGCCGGGCCAAGTTCGTCCAGCAGAAAAAGGCCACAAAAGCGGGTGGGCTATAGCCTTGGGGTGGGGCTGGCCAACCTCGTCCGCTCGGACTCGGAATGCGCGAGACTTGCGAGCGGTGTCCTGTGCAAAAATAGGCCGCGGGCACAGCCGCAACCAAAAATAACCGCCCGAAGGCTGGGGCTCCAAGTTCATCCGGGGGAAAATGGCCACACAAACGGGTGGGCAGAGCCTTGGGTTGCGCTGGCTCACTTCAGGCGCCTCGGACTCGGAATGGCGCGAGACTTTGCAAGCGGCTCCGTGCCAAAATAGGCCTCGGCACAGCCGCCCAAAAATAACCGCCAAGGCCGGGGCCAGGTACGACCAGCGTAAAATGGCCACAAAACGGGTGGGCTATAGCCTTGGGGGTGGGGCTGGCCCACTTGTCCGCCGGTCTGGAATGGCGCGAGACTTTACGAGTGGCCTCCGTGGTGCAAAATAGGACGCGTGCACAGCCGCGCCAAAAATAACCGCCAAGTCCGGGCGCCAAGTTCGTCCAGCGGAAAAGGCCACAAAACGGTGGGCTATAGCCTTGGGGTGGGGCTGGCCTAACCTTCGTCCGCCGACTGAATGGCGTGAGAATTACGAGCGCCTCCGTAAAAAATAGGCCTCGGCACAGCCGCACCAAAAATAACCCGCCCAAGGCCGGGCGCCAGGTTCGGTCCAGAAAATGGCCACAAAACGGGGGGGGATATCGCCTTGGGGGTGGGGCTGGCCCACTTCGCCCGCCGGACACGGAACGGGCTAGACTTTGCAAGCGCCTCCAGCCAAAAAACACGCGCACAGCGCGTCAACAATAACCGCCCGAAGGCCGGGCGCCAAGTTTGTCCCGCGGAAAAGGCCACAAAAACGGGTGGGCTATAGCCTTGGGGGTGGGCTGGCCAATCGTCCGCCCGGACTCGGAATGGCGCGAGAATTTACGAGCGGCTCCGTGCCAAAACTAGGCCGCAGGCACAGCCGCGCCCAAAAATAACCGCCCGAAGGCCGGGGCGCCAAGTTCGTCCAGCAGAAAAAGGCCACAAAAACGGGTGGGCTATAGCCTTGGGGGGTGGGGCTGGCCCATTTCGTCCGCCGGACTCGGAATGGCGCGAGACTTTGCGAGCGGCCTCCGTGTGCCGAAAATAGGCCGCAGGAACAGCCGCGCCCAAAAATAACCGCCCGAAGGCCGGGGCGCCAAGTTCGTCCAGCGGAAAAAGGCCACAACAACGTGTGGGCTAGAGCCTTGGGGGGTGGGGCTGGCCAACTTCGTCCGACGGACTCGGAATGGCGCTGAGACTTTGCGGCGCCCGTGCACAAAATAGGTCGCGGCACAGCCACGCCTAAAAATAACCGCCCAAGGCCGGGCGCCAAGTTCGTCCAGCGAAAAAGGCCACAAAACGGGTGGGCTATAGCCTTGGGGGTGGGCTGGCTAAGTTCGTCCGCCGGACTCCGGAATGGCGCGAGACTTTGCGAGCAGCCTCCGTGTGCCAAAAATAGGCCGCAGGCACAGCCGCGCCCAAAAATAACCGCCCGAAGGCCGGGGCGCCAAGTTCGTCCAGCAGAAAAAGGCCACAAAAACGGGTGGGCTATAGCCTTGGGGGGTGGGGCTGGCCCACTTCGTCCGCCGGACTCGGAATGGCGCGAGACTTTGCGAGCAGCCTCTGTGTGCCGAAAATAGGCCGCAGGAACAACCGCGCCCAAAAATAACCGCCCGAAGGCCGGGGCGCCAAGTTCGTCCAGCGGAAAAAGGCCACAAAAACGTGTGGGCTATAGCCTTGGGGGGTGGGGCTGGCCAACTTCGTCCGCCGGACTGGGAATGGCGCGAGACTTTGCGAGCGGCTTCCGTGCACAAAAAAATAGGCCGCGGGCACAGCCTCGACCAAAAATAACCGCCCGAAGGCCGGGGCGCCAAGTCTCGTCCAATGAAAAAGGCCACAAAACGGGTGGGCTATAGCCTTGGGGGTGGGCTGGCCCACTCGTCCGCTCGGACTCGGAATGCGCGAGAATTTACGAGCGGCCTCCGTGTGTTAAAAATAGGCCGCAGGCACAGCCGCATACCAAAAATAACCGCCCAAGGCCGGGCCATAAGTTCTGGCCCAGCAGAAAATGGCCACAAAAGCGGGTGGGCTATAGCCTTGGGGGGTGGGGCTGGCCCACTTCGTCCGCCGGACTCGGAATGTCGCGAGACTTTGCGAGCGGCCTCCGTGTGCCAAAAAAAGGCTGCAGGAATAGCCGCGCCCAAAAATAACCGCCCGAAGGCCGGGGCGCCAAGTTCGTCCAGCGGAAAAAGGCCACAAAAACGGGTGGGCTATAGCCTTGGGGGGTGGGGCTGGCCCACTTCGTCCGCCGGACTCGGAATCGCGCGAGACTTTGCGAGCGGCCTCCGTGTGCCGAAAATAGGCCGCAGGAACAGCCGCGCCCAAAAATAACCGCCCGAAGGCCGGGGCGCCAAGTTCGTCCAGCGGAAAAAGGCCACAAAAACGTGTGGGCTATAGCCTTGGGGGGTGGGGCTGGCCAACTTCATCCGCCGGACTGGGAATGGCGTGAGACTTTGCGAGCGGCTTCCGTGCACAAAAAAATAGACCGCGGGCACAGCCACGCCCAAAAATAACCGCCCGAAGGCCGGGGCGCCAAGTTCGTCCAGCGGAAAAAGGCCACAAAAACGGGTGGGCTATAGCCTTGGGGGGTGGGGCTGGCCCACTCTGGTCCGCCGGACTCGGAATGGCGAGAATTTACGAGCGGCCTCCGGTGTGCCAAAAATAGGCCGCAGGCACAGCCGCCCAAAAATAACCGCCCAAGGCCGGGCCGCCAAGTTCCAGCAGAAAAAGGCCACAAAACGGGTGGGCTATAGCCTTGGGGGTGGGGCTGGCCCACTTCGTCTCGCTGACTCGAATGTCGCGAGACTTTGCGAGCGGCCGTGTGCCAAAAATAGGCTGCAGGAATAGCCGCGCCCAAAATAACCGCCCAAGGCCGGGCGCCAAGTTCGCCCAGCGGAAAAAGGCCACAAAAACGGGTGGGCTATAGCCTTGGGGGTGGGGCTGGCCAACTTCGTCCGCCTCGGACTCGGAATGGTGAGACATTGCAGCGGCTTCCGTGCACAAAAAATAGGTCGCGGCACAGCTGCGCCAAAATAACTGCCCGAAGGCCGGGCGCCAAGTGTCGTCCCAAGGAAAAAGGCCACAAAAACGGGTGGGCTATAGCCTTGGGGTGGGGCTGGCAAACTCTCGGTCCCTGGACTCGGAATGGCACGAGAATTTACGAGCGGCCTCCGTTAAAATAGGCCGCAGGCACAGCCGCGCCAAAAATAACCGGCTGGCCGGAGCGCCAAGTTCGTCCAGCAGAAAAAGGCCACAAAAACGGGTGGGCTATAGCCTTGGGGGGTGGGGCTGGCCCACTTCGTCCGCCGGACTCGGAATGTCGCGAGACTTTGCGAGCGGCCTCCGTGTGCCAAAAATAGGCTGCAGGAGCAGCCGCGCCCAAAAATAACCGCCCGAAGGCCGGGGCGGTTCAAGTTCGCCCAGCGGAAAAGGCCACAAAACGGGTGGGCTATAGCCTTGGGGGTGAGGCTGGCCCACTTCGTCCGCCGAAATCGGAATGGCGCGAGACATTGCGAGCGGCTTCCGTGCACAAAAAAATAGGTCGCGGGCACAGCCACGCCCAAAAATAACCGCCCGAAGGCCGGGGCGCCAAGTTCGTCCAGCGGAAAAAGGCCACAAAAACGGGTGGGCTATAGCCTTGGGGGGTGGGGCTGGCCAACTTCGTCCGCCGGACTGGGAATGGCGCGAGACTTTGCGAGCGGCTTCCGTGCACAAAAAAATAGGCCGCGGGCACAGCCGCGCCCAAAAATAACCGCCCGAAGGCTGGGGCGCCAAGTTCATCCAGCGGAAAAAGGCCACAAAAACGGGTGGGCTATAGCCTTGGGGTTGGGGCTGGCGAACTTCGTCCGCCGGACTCGGAATGGCGCGAGACTTTGCGAGCGGCCTCCGTGTGCCAAAAATAGGCCGCGAGCACAGCCGCGCCCAAAAATAACCACCCGAAGGCCGGGGTGCCAAGTTCGTCCAGCAGAAAAAGGCCACAAAAACGGGTGGGCTATAGCCTTGGGGGGTGGGGCTGGCCCACTTTGTCCGCCGGACTCGGAAGGGCGCGAGACATTGCGAGCGGCTTCCGTGCACAAAATAATAGGTCGCGGGCACAGCCGCGCCCGAAGGCCGGGGCGCCAAGTTCGTCCTGCGGAAAAAGGCCACAAAAACGGGTGGGCTATAGCCTTGGGGGGTGGGGCTGGCCCACTTTGTCCGCCGGAGTCGGAATGGTGCGAGACTTTGCGAGCGGCCTCCGTGTGCCAAAAATGGGCCACAGGAACAGCCGCGCCCAAAAATAACCGCCCGAAGGCCGGGGCGCCAAGTTCGTCCAGCGGAAAAAGGCCACAAAAACGCGTGGGCTATAGCCTTGGGGGGTGGGGCTGGCCAACTTCGTCCGCCGGACTCGGAATGGCGCGAGACTTTGCGAGCGGCTTCCGTGCACAAAAAAATAGGTCGCGGGCACAGCCACGCCCAAAAATAACCGCCCGAAGGCCGGGGCGCCAAGTTCGTCCGCCGGAAAAAGGCCACAAAAACGGGTGGGCTATAGCCTTGGGGGGTGGGGCTGGCCAACTTCGTCCGCCGGACTCGGAATGGCGCGAGACTTTGCGAGCAGCCTCCGTGTGCCAAAAATATGCCGCGGGCACAGCCGCGCCCAAAAATAACCGCCCGAAGGCCGGGGCGCCAAGTTCGTCCAGCGGAAAAAGGCCACAAAAACGGGTGGGCTATAGCATTGGGGGGTGGGGCTGGCCAACTTCGTCCGCCGGACTGGGAATGGCGCGAGACTTTGCGAGCGGCTTCCGTGCACAAAAAAATAGGCCGCAGGCACAGCCGCGCCAAAAAATAACTGCCCGAAGGCCGGGGCGCCAAGTTCGTCCTGCGGAAAAAGGCCACAAAAACGGGTGGGCTATAGCCTTGGGGGGTGGGGCTGGCCAACTTCGTCCGCCGGACTCGGAATGGCGCGAGAATTTACGAGCGGCCTCCGTGTGCCAAAAATAGGCCGCAGGCACAGCCGCGCCCAAAAATAACCGCCCGAAGGCCGGGGCGCCAAGTTCGTCCAGCGGAAAAAGGCCACAAAAACGGGTGGGCTATAGCCTTGGTGGGTGGGGCTGGCCCACTTCGTCCGCCGGACTCGGAAGGGCGCGAGACATTGCGAGCGGCTTCCGTGCACAAAATAATAGGTCGCGGGCACAGCCGCGCCCACAAATAACCGCCCGAAGGCCGGGGCGCCAAGTTCGTCCTGCGGAAAAAGGCCACAAAAACGGGTGGGCTATAGCCTTGGGGGGTGGGGCTGGCCAACTTCGTCCGCCGGACTCGGAATGGCGCGAGAATTTACGAACGGCCTCCGTGTGCCAAAAATAGGCCGCAGGCACAGCCGCGCCCAAAAATAACCGCCCGAAGGCCGGGGCGCCAAGTTCGTCCAGCAGAAAAAGGCCACAAAAACGGGTGGGCTATAGCCTTGGGGGGTGGGGCTGGCCAACTTCGTCCGCCGGACTCGGAATGGCGCGAGACTTTGCGAGCGGCCTCCGTGTGCCAAAAATAGGCCGCGAGCACAGCCGCGCCCAAAAATAACCGCCCGAAGGCCGGGGCGCGGAGTTCGTCCAGCGGAAAAAGGCCACAAAAACGGGTGGGCTATAGCCTTGGCGGGTGGGGCTGGCCAAGTTCGTCCGCCGGACTCGGAATGTCGCGAGACTTTACGAGCCGCCTCTGTGTGCCAAAAATAGGCCGCGAGCACAGTCACAAGACAAAAATAACCGCCCGAAGGCCGGGGCGCGGAGTTCGTCCAGCGGAAAAAGGCCACAAAAACGGGTGGGCTATAGCCTTGGGGGGTGGGGCTGGCCAACTTCGTCCGCCGGACTCGGAATGGCGCGAGACTTTGCGAGCGGCCTCTGTGTGCAAAAAATAGGCCGCAGGCACAGCCACGCCCAAATACAACCAATCGAAGGCCGGGGCGCCTCGTTCGTCCATCGGAAAAAGGCCACAAAAACGGGTGGGCTATAGCCTTGGGGGGTGGGGCTGGCCAACTTCGTCCGCCGGACTCGGAATGGCGAGAGACTTTGCGAGCGATCTCCGTGTGCCAAAACTCGGCCGCGAGAACAGCCGCGCGCAAAAATAACCGCCCGAAGGCTGGGGCGCCAAGTTCATCCAGCGGAAAAAGGCCACAAAAACGGGTGGGCTATAGCCTTGGGGGGTGGGGCTGGCCAACTTCGTCCGCCGGACTCGGAATGGCGCGAGACTTTGCGAGCGGCCTCCGTGTGCCAAAAATAGGCCGCGAGCACAGCCGCACCCAAAAATAACCGCCCGAAGGCCGGGGCGCCATGTTCGTCCAGCAGAAAAAGGCCACAAAAACGGGTGGGCTATAGCCTTGGGGGGTGGGGCTGGCCCACTTCGTCCGCCGGAGTCGGAATGGCGCGAGACTTTGCGAGCGGCCTCCGTGTGCCAAAAATGGGCCACAGGAACAGCCGCGCCCAAAAATAACCGCCAAAAGGCCGGGGCGCCAAGTTCGTCCAGCGGAAAAAGGCCACAAAAACGCGTGGGCTATAGCCTTGGGGGGTGGGGCTGGCCAACTTCGTCCGCCGGACTCGGAATGGCGCGAGACTTTGCGAGCGGCTTCCGTGCACAAAAAAATAGGTCGCGGGCACAGCCACGCCCAAAAATAACCGCCCGAAGGCCGGGGCGCCAAGTTCGTCCAGCGGAAAAAGGCCACAAAAACGGGTGGGCTATAGCGTTGGGGGTGGGCTGGCCAACTCGTCCGCCGGACTCGGAATGGCGCGAGACTTGCGAGCAGCCTCGTGGTGCTAAAGATATGCCGCAGGGCACAGCCGCGCCCAAAAATAACCGCCCGAAGGCCGCGGCGCCAAGTTCGACCATCGGAAAAAGGCCACAAAAACGGGTGGGCTATAGCATTGGGGGGTGGGGCTGGCCAACTTCGTCCGCCGGACTGGGAATGGCGCGAGACTTTGCGAGCGGCGTCCGTGACCAAAAAAATAGGCCGCGGGCACAGCCCCGCCCAAAATTAACCCCCCGAAGCCTGGGGCGCCAAGTACATCCAGCGGAAAATGGCCACAAAAACGGGTGGGCTATAGCCTTGGGGTTGGGGCTGGCGAACTTCGTCCGCCGGACTCGGAATGGCGCGAGACTTTGCGAGCAGCCTCCGTGTGCTAAAGATATGCCGCGGGCACAGCCGCGCCCAAAAATAACCGCCCGAAGGCCGGGGCGCCAAGTTCGTCCAGCGGAAAAAGGCCACAAAAACGGGTGGGCTATAGCATTGGGGGGTGGGGCTGGACAACTTGGTCCGCCGGAGTGGGACTTGCGAGAGTCTTTGCGCGCGGCTTCCGTGCTCAAAAAAATAGGCCGCGGGCACAGCCGCGTCCAAAAATAACTGCCCGAAGGCCGGGGCGCCAAGTTCATCCAGCGGAAAAGGCCACAAAACGGTGGGCTATAGCCTTGGGTTGGGCTGGCGAATCCCATCGCCGGACTCGGAATGGCGCGAGACTTTGCGAGCGGCCTCCGTGGTGCCAAAAATATGCCGCAGGCACAGCCGCGCCTAAAATAACCGCCCGAAAGCCGGGCGCCAAGTTCGCTCCAGCGAAAAAGGCCACAAAACGGGTGGGCTATAGCCTTGGTGGGTGGGGCTGGCCCACTTGTCCGCCGACTCGGAAGGGCGCGAGACATTGCGAGCGGCTCCGCACAAAATAATAGGTCGCGGCACAGCCGCGCCACAAATAACCGCCCAAGGCCGGGCGCCAAGTTCGTCCTGCATGGAAAAGGCCACAAAAACGGGTGGGCTATAGACTTGGGGGGGGCTGGGCAACTCGTCCGGACTCGGAATGGCGCGAGAATTTACAAACGGCCTCCGTGTAAAATAGCCGCAGGCACAGCCGCCCAAAAATAACAGCCCCAAGGTCAGCCAAGTTCAGCAGAAAAAGGCCACAAAACGGGTGGGCTATAGCCTTGGGGGTGGGGCTGGCCAACTTCGTCCGCCGGACTCGGAATGGCGCGAGACTTTGCGAGCGGCCTCCGTGGTGCCAAAAATAGTCACAGCACGGTCGCGCCCTAAAAATAACCGCCCAAGGCCGGGGCGCGGAGTTCGCCCAGCGGAAAAAGGCCACAAAAACGGGTGGGCTATAGCCTTGGCGGGTGGGGCTGGCTGTTCGTCCGCCGGACTCGGAATGTCGCGAGACTTTACGAGCCGCCTGTGTGCCAAAATAGGCCGCGAGCACAGCCACAAGACAAAAATAACCCGCCCCAAGGCCGGGCGCCAAGTTCGGCCCAGCGGAAAAGGCCACAAAAACGGGTGGGCTATAGCCTTGGGGGTGGGCTGGCCAACTGTCCGCCTCGGACTCGGAATGGCGCGAGACTTATGCGAGCGGCCTCTGTGTGCGAAAAATAGGCCGCAGGCACAGCCACGCCCAAATACAACCAATCGAAGGCCGGCGCCTGCTCGTCCATCGGACAAAGGCCACAAAAACGGGTGGGCTATAGCCTTGGGGGGTGGGGCTGGCCAACTTCGTCCGCCGGACTCGGAATGGCGAGAGACTTTGCGAGCGGCCTCAGTGTGCCAAAACTCGGCCGCGAGCACAGCCGCGCCCAAAAATAACCGCCCGAAGGCCGGGGCATCAAGTTCGTCCAGCGGAAAATGGCCACAAAAACGGGTGGGCTATAGCCTTGGGGGGTGGGGCTGGCCAACTTCGTCCGCCGGACTCGGAATGGCGCGAGACTTTGCGAGCGGCCTCTGTGTGCCAAAAATAGGCCGGGGGCACAGCCGCGCCCTAAAATATCCGCCCGAAGGCCGGGACGCCAAGTTCGTCCAGCGGAAAAAGGCCAAAAAAACGGGTGGGCTATAGCCTTGGGGGGTGGGGCTGGCCCACTTCGTCCGCCAGACTCGGAATGGCGGGAGACTTTGTGAGCGGCCTCGATGTGCCAAAAATAGGCCGCGAGCACAGCCGCGCCCAAAAATAACTGCCCGAAGGCCGGGGCATCAAGTCTCGCCCCATGAAACTGGCCACACAAACGGGTGGGCTATAGCCTTGGGGGGTGGGGCTGGCCAACTTTGTCCGCCGGACTCGGAATGGCGCGAGACTTTGCGAGCAGACTCCGTATGCCAAAAATTGGCCATGGGCACAGCCGCACCCAAAAATAACAGCCCGAAGGCCGGGGCGCCAAGTTCGTCCAGCGGAAAAAGGCCAAAAAAACGGGTGGGCTATAGCCTTGGGGGGTGGGGCTGGCCAACTTCGGTAGCGGGACTCGGCATGGCGCGAGACTTTGATAGCGGCCTCCGTGGGCCAAAATATGCCGCGGCACAGCCGCGCCTAAAAATAACCACCCGAAGGCCGGGACGCCAAGTTCGTCCAGCGGAAAAAGGCCACAAAAACGGGTGTGCTATAGCCTTGGGGGGTGGGGCTGGCCAACTTCGTCCGCCGGACTCGGAATGGCGCGAGACTTTGCGAGCGGCCTCTGTGTGCCAAAAATAGGCCGGGGGCACAGCCGCGCCCTAAAATATCCGCCCGAAGGCCGGGACGCCAAGTTCGTCCAGCGGAAAATGGCCACAACAACGGGTGGGCTATAGCCTTGGGGGGTGGGGCTGGCCAACTTCATCCGCCGGACTCGTAATGGCGCGAGACTTTGCGAGCGACCTCCGTGTGCCAAAAATCGGCCGCGGGCACAGCAACGCCCAAAAATAACTGCCCGAAGGCCGGGGCATCAAGTTCGTCCTGCGGAAAATGGCCACAAAAACGGGTGGGCTATAGCCTTGGGGGGTGGGGCTGGCCAACTTTGTCCGCCGGAGTCGGAATGGCGCGAGACTTTGCGAGCAGACTCCGTATGCCAAAAATTGGCCATGGGCACAGCCGCACCCAAAAATAACAGCCCGAAGGCCGGGGCGCCAAGTTCGTCCAGCGGAAAAAGGCCAAAAAAACGGGTGGGCTATAGCCTTGGGGGGTGGGGCTGGCCAACTTCGTCCGCCGGACACGGAATGACGCGAGACTTTGCCAGTGGCCTCCGTGTGCCAAAAATATGCCGCGGGCACAGCCGCACCCAAAAATAACCACCCGAAGGCCGGGGCGCCAAGTTCGTCTAGCGGAAAAAGGCCACAAAAACGGGTGGGCTATAGCCTTGGGGGGTCGGGCTGGCCCACTTCGTCCGCCGGACTCGGAATGGCGCGAGACTTTGTGAGCGGCCTCCGTGTGCCGAAAATAGGCCGTGGGTACAGCCGCGCCCAAAAATAAGCCCCCGAAGGTCCCGTTCTTAAGTTCGTCCGCCGCAAAAATGCCCAAAAAACAGGTGGGCTATAGCTTTGGGGGGAGGGGCTGGCCAACTTTGTCCGCCGGACTCGGAATGGGGCGAGACTTTGCGAGCGCACTCCGTGTGCACAAAATAGGACGCGGGCACAGCCGCGCCCAAAAATAAGCCCCCGAAAGTCCCGTCCTCAAGTTCGTCCGCCGCAAAAATGCCCCAAAAACGGGTGGGCTATAGCCTTGGGGGGAGGGGCTGCCCAACTTCGTCCGCCAGAATCGGAATGGGGCGAGACTTTGCGAGTGCCCTCCGTGTGACAAAAATAGGCCACGGGCACAGCCGCGCCCAAAAATAAGCCCCCGAAGGTCCCGTCCCCAAGTTCGTCCGCCGCAATAATTGCCCAAAAAACGGGTGGGCTATAGCCTTGGAGGGAGGGGCTGGCCCACTTCGTCCGCCGGACTCGGAATGGGGCGAGAATTTGCGAGCACCCTCTGTGTGCCAAAAGTAGGCCGCAAGCACAGCCGAACCCAAAAATAAGCCCCCGAAGGACCCGTCCCCAAGTTCGTCCGCCGCAAAAATACCCAAAAAACGGGTGGGCTATAGCCTTGGGGGGAGGGGCTGGCCAACTTCGTCCGCCGGACTCGGAATGGGGCGAGACTTTGCGAGTGCCTTCCGTGTGACAAAAATAGGCGGCGGTCACAGCCGCGCCCAAAAATAAGCCCCCGAAGGACCCGTCCCCAAGTTCATCCGCCGCAAAAATGCCCAAAAAACAGGTGGGCTATACCCTTGGGGGGAGGGGCTGGCCAACTTCGTCCGCCGGACTCGGAATGGGGCGAGACTTTGCGAGCGCCATCGGTGTGCCAAAAATAGGCCACAGGCACAGCCGCGCCCAAAAATAAGCCCCCGAAGGTCCCGTCCCCAAGTTCATCCACCGCCAAAATGCCCAAAAAACGGGTGGGCTATAGCCTTGGGGGGAGGGTTGGCCGACTTCGTCCGCCGGACTCGGAATGGGGCGAGACTTTGCGAGCGGCCTCTGTGTGCCAAAAATAGGCCGCGGTCACCGCCGCGCCCAAAAATTAGCCCCCGAAGGTCCCGTCCCCAAGTTCGTCCGCCGCAAAAACGCCCAAAAAATGGGTGGGCTATAGCCTTGGGGGGAGGGGCTGGTCAAATTCGTCCGCCCGACTCGGAATGGGGCGAGACTTTGCGAGCGCCATCCGTGTGCCAAAAATAGGCCGCGGGCACAGCCGCGCCCAAAAATAAGCCCCCGAAGGTCCCGTCCCCAAGTTCGTCGAACGCAAAAATGCCCAAAAAACGGGTGGGCTATAGCCTTGGGGGGAGGGGCTGGCCAACTTCGTCCGCCGGACTCGGAATGGGGCGAGACTTTGCGAGCGCCCTCCGTGTGCCAAAAATAGGACTCGGGAACAGCCGCGCCTAAAAATAAGCCCCCGAAGGTTCCGTCCCCAAGTTCGTCCGCCGCAAAAATGACCAAAAAACGGTGGGCTATAGCCTTGGGGGGAGGGGCTGGCCAACTTCGTCCGCCGGACTCGGAATGGGGCGAGACTTTGAGCGAGGTCTCCGTGGTGCCAAAATCGGCCGTGGCACAGCCGCGCCTGAAAAATAATCCCCGAAGGTCCTGGGCCCCATGTTCGTCTCGCCGCAAAATGCCCAAAAAACGGGTGGGCTATAGCCTTGGGGGGAGGGGCTGGCCCACTTCGTCCGCCGGACTCGGAATGGGGCGACACTTTGCGAGCGCCCTCCGTGTGCCAAAAATAGGCCGCGGGCACAGCCGCACCCAAAAATAAGCCCCCGAAGGTCCCGTCCCCAAGTTCGTCCGCCGCAAAAATGCCCAAAAAAACGGGTGGGCTATAGCCTTGGGGGGAGGGGCTGGCCAACTTCGTCCGCCGGACTCGGAATGGGGCGAGACTTTGCGAGCGCCCTCCGTGTGCTAAAATAGGCCGCTGGGCACAGCCGCACCCAAAAATAAGCCCCCGAAGGTCCCGCCCCCAAGTTCGTCCGCCGCAAAATGCCTAAAAACGGGTGGGCTATAGCCTTGGGGGAGGCTGGCCAACTTCGTCCGCCGGACTCGGAATGGGGCGAGACTTTGCGAGCACCGTCCGTGTGCCAAAAATAGGGCGCGGGCACAGCCGTGCCCAAAAATAACCCCCCGAAGGTCCCATCCCCAAGTTCGTCGAATGCAAAAATGCCCAAAAAACGGGTGGGCTATAGCCTTGGGGGGAGGGGCTGGCCAACTTCGTCCGCCGGACTCGGAATGGGGCGAGACTTTACGAGCGCCCTCCGTGTGCCAAAAATAGGGCGCGGGCACAGCCGCGCCCAAAAATAAGACCCCGAAGTACCCGTCCCCAAGTTCATCCACCGCCAAAATGCCCAAAAAACGGGTGGGCTATAGCGTTGGGGGGAGGGGCTGGCCAACTTCGTCCGCCGGACTCGGAATGGGGCGAGACTTTGCGAGCGCCCTCCGTGTGCCAAAAATAGGCCGCGGGAACAGCCGCGCCCAAAAATAAGCCCCCGAAGGTCCCGTCCCCAAGTTCGTCCGCCGCAAAAATGCCCAAAAAACGGGTGGGCTATAGCCTTGGGGGGAGGGGCTGGCCCACTTCCTCCGCCGGACGCGGAATGGGGCGAGACTCTATGAGCGCCCTCCGTGTTCCAAAAATAGGCCGCGGTCACAGCCGCGCCCAAAAATAAGCCCCCAAAGGTCCCGTCCCCAAGTTCGTCCGCCGCAAAAATGCCAAAAAAACGGGTGGGCTATAGCCTTGGGGGGAGGGGCTGGCCAACTTCGTCCGCCGGACTAAGAATGGGTCGAGACTTTGCGAGCACCCTCCGTGTGCCAAAAATAGGCCACGGGCACAGCCGCGCCCAAAAATAAGCCCCCGAAGGTCCCGTCCCCAAGTTCGTCCGCCGCCAAAATGCCCCAAAAACGGGTGGGCTATAGCCTTGGGGGGAGGGGCTGCCCAACTTCGTCCGCCAGAATCGGAATGGGGCGAGACTTTGCGAGTGCCCTCCGTGTGACAAAAATAGGCCACGGGCACAGCCGCGCCCAAAAATAAGCCCCCGAAGGTCCCGTCCCCAAGTTCGTCCGCCGCAATAATTGCCCAAAAAACGGGTGGGCTATAGCCTTGGAGGGAGGGGCTGGCCCACTTCGTCCGCCGGACTCGGAATGGGGCGAGAATTTGCGAGCACCCTCTGTGTGCCAAAAGTAGGCCGCAAGCACAGCCGAACCCAAAAATAAGCCCCCGAAGGTCCCGTCCCCAAGTTCGTCCGCCGCAAAAATGCCCAAAAAACGGGTGGGCTATAGCCTTGGGGGGAGGGGCTGGCCCACTTCCTCCGCCGGACGCGGAATGGGGCGAGACTCTATGAGCGCCCTCCGTGTTCCAAAAATTGGCCGCGGTCACAGCCGCGCCCAAAAATAAGCCCCCAAAGGTCCCGTCCCCAAGTTCGTCCGCCGCAAAAATGCCAAAAAAACGGGTGGGCTATAGCCTTGGGGGGAGGGGCTGGCCAACTTCGTCCGCCGGACTAAGAATGGGTCGAGACTTTGCGAGCACCCTCCGTGTGCCAAAAATAGGCCACGGGCACAGCCGCGCCCAAAAATAAGCCCCCGAAGGTCCCGTCCCCAAGTTCGTCCGCCGCCAAAATGCCCAAAAAACAGGTGGGCTATACCCTTGGGGGGAGGGGCTGGCCAACTTCGTCCGCCGGACTCGGAATGGGGCGAGACTTTGCGAGCGCCATCTGTGTGCCAAAAATAGGCCACAGGCACAGCCGCGCCCAAAAATAAGCCCCCGAAGGTCCCGTCCCCAAGTTCATCCACCGCCAAAATGCCCAAAAAACGGGTGGGCTATAGCCTTGGGGGGAGGGGCTGGCCAACTTCGTCCGCCGGACTCGGAATGGGGCGAGTCTTTGCGATCGCCCTCCGTGTGCCAAAAATAGGCAGCGGGCACAGCCGCACTCAAAAATAAGCCCCCGAAGGTCCCGTCCCCAACTTCGTCCGCCGCAAAAATGCCCAAAAAATGGGTGGGCTATAGCCTTGGGGGGAGGGGTGGCCCACTTCGTCCGCCGGACTCGGAATGGAGCGAGACTTTGCGAGCGCCCTCCGTGTGCCAAAAATAGCCCGCGGGCACAGCCGTACCCAAAAATAAGCCCCCGAAGGTCCCGTCCCCAAGTTCGTCCGCCGCAAAAATGCCCAAAAAAACGGGTGGGCTATAGCCTTGGGGGGAGGGGCTGGCCAACTTCGTCCGCCGGACTCGGAATGGGGCGAGACTTTGCAAGCGCCGTCCGTGTGCCAAAAATAGGGCGCGGGCACAGCCGTGCCCAAAAATAAGCCCCCGAAGGTCCCATCCCCAAGTTCGTCGAATGCAAAAATGCCCAAAAAACGGGTGGGCTATAGCCTTGGGGGGAGGGGCTGGCCAACTTCGTCCACCGGACTCGGAATGGGGCGAGACTTTGCGAGCGCCCTCCGTGTGCCAAAAATAGTCCGCGGGAACAGCCGCGCCCAAAAATAAGCCCCCGAAGGGCCCGTCCCCAAGTTCGTCCGCCGCAAAAATGCCCAAAAAACGGTGGGCTATAGCCTTGGGGGGACGGGCTGGCCAACTTCGTCCGCCGGACTCGGAATGTGGCGAGACTTTGCGAACGCCCTCCGTTTTCCAAAAATAGGCCGCGGGCACAGCCGTGCCCAAAAATAAGCCCCACGAAGGTCCCGTCCCCATGTTCGTCCGCCGCAAAAATGCCCAAAAAACGGGTGGGCTATAGCCTTGGGGGGAGGGGCTGGACAACTTCGTCCGCCGGACTCGGAATGGGGCGACACTTTGCGAGCGCCCTCCGTGTGCCAAAAATAGGCAGCGGGCACAGCCGCACCCAAAAATAAGCCCCCGAAGGTCCCGTCCCCAAGTTCGTCCGCCGCAAAAATGCCCAAAAAATGGGTGGGCTATAGCCTTGGGGGGAGGGGCTGGCCCACTTCGTCCGCCGGACTCGGAATGGGGCGAGACTTTGCGAGCGCCCTCCGTGTACCAAAAATAGGCCACGGGCAAAGCCGTACCCAAAAATAAGCCCCCGAAGGTCCCGTCCCCAAGTTCGTCCGCCGCAAAAATGCCCAAAAAAACGGGTGGGCTATAGCCTTGGGGGGAGGGGCTGGCCAACTTCGTCCGCCGGACTCGGAATGGGGCGAGACTTTGCGAGCACCGTCCGTGTGCCAAAAATAGGGCGCGGGCACAGCCGTGCCCAAAAATAACCCCCCGAAGGTCCCGTCTCCAAGTTCGTCGAATGCAAAAATGCCCAAAAAACGGGTGGGCTATAGCCTTGGGGGGAGGGGCTGGCCAACTTCGTCCGCTCGGACTCGGGAATGGGGCGAGACTTTGCGAGCGCCTCCGTGTGCCAAAATACGCCGTGGGCACAGCCGCGCCCAAAAATACCCCCCCGAAGGTCCCGTCCCCAAGTTCATCCACCGCCAAAATGCCCAAAAAACGGGTGGGCTATAGCCTTGGGGGGAGGGGCTGGCCAACTTCGTCCGCCGGACTCGGAATGGGGCGGGACTTTGAGAGCGCCCTCCGTGTGCCAAAAATAGGCCGAAGGCACAGCCGCGCCCAAAAATAAGACCCCGAAGGTCCTGGGCCCCCATGTTCGTCTGCCGCAAAATGCCCAAAAAACGGGTGGGCTATAGCCTTGGGGGGAGGGGCTGGCCAACTTCGTCCGCCGGACTCGGAATGGGGCGACACTTTGCGAGCGCCCTCCGTGTGCCAAAAATAGGCAGCGGGCACAGCCGCACCAAAAAATAAGCCCCCGAATGTCCCGTCCCCAAGTTCGTCCGCCGCAAAAATGCCCAAAAATGGGTGGGCTATAGCCTTGGGGGAGGGGCTGGGGCCCACTCTCGTCCGCCGGACTCGGAATGGGGCGGAAACTTTGCGAGCGCCTCCGTGTGCCAAAATAGCCCGCGGCACAGTCACATAAAAATAAGCCCCCGAAGGTCCCGTCCCCAAGTTCGTCCGCCGCAAAAATGCCCAAAAAAACGGGTGGGCTATAGCCTTGGGGGGAGGGGCTGGCCAACTTCGTCCGCCGGACTCGGAATGGGGCGAGACTTTGCGAACACCGTCCGTGTGCCAAAAATAGGGCACGGGCACAGCCGTGCTGAAAAATAACCCCCCGAAGGTCCCGTCCCCAAGTTCGTCGAATGCAAAAATGCCCAAAAAACTGGTGGGCTATAGCCTTGGGGGGAGGGGCTGGCCAACTTCGTCCGCCGGACTCGGAATGGGGCGAGACTTTGCGAGCGCCCTCCGTGTGCCAAAAATAGGCCGCGGGAACAGCCGCGCCCAAAAATAAGCCCCCGAAGGTCCCGTCCCCAAGTTCGTCCGCCGCAAAAATGCCCAAAAAACGGTGGGCTATAGCCTTGGGGGGAGGGGCTGGCCAACTTCGTCCGCCGGACTCGGAATGGGGCGATACTTTGCGAACGCCCTCCGTGTGCCAAAAATAGGCCGCGGGCACAGCCGCGCCCAAAAATAAGCCCCCGAAGGTCCCGTCCCCATGTTCGTCCGCCGCAAAATGGCCAAAAGGGGTGGGCTATAGCCTTGGGGGAGGGGCTGGCCAAATTCGTCCGCCGACTCGAATGGGGCGACAAGCGCCGGTCCGTGTGCCACAGGCCATGGGCACAGCTGCACCCAAAATAAGCCCCGAATGTCCCTGGTCCCAAGTTCGCGAACGCAAAATGCCCAAAACGGGTGGGCTTATAGCCTTGGGGGGAGGGGCTGGCCAACTTCATCCGCCGGACTCGGAATGGGGCGAGACTTTGCGAGCGGTCTCCGTGTGCCAAAAATAGGCCGCGGGAACGGCCGCGACCAAAAATAAGCCCCCGAAGGTCCCGTCCACAAGTTCGTCTCGCCGCAAAATGCCCAAAAACGGGTGGGCTATAGCCTTGGGGGAGGGGCTGGACAACTCGTCCGCCGGACTCGGGAATGGGGCGAGACTTGCGCCAAAAGCGCCCTCCGTGTGCCAGGGCCGTGGGCACAGCCACACCCAAAAATAAGCCCCCAAAGGTCCCGGTCCCCAAGTTCGTAGCCCTGGCTGCAAAAATTAAAAACGGGTGGGCTATAGCCTTTGGGGGAGGGGCTGGCCAACTCGTCCGCCCCGGACTCGGGAATGGGGCGAGACTGGCAGCACCTTCCGTGTGCCAAAAATAGGCCGCAAGCACAGCCGCGCCCAAAAATAAGCCCCCGACGGTCCCGTCCCCAAGTTCGTCCACCGCCAAAATGCCCAAAAAACGGGTGGGCTATGGCCTTGGGGGGAGGGGCTGGCCAACTTCGTCCGCCGGACTCGGAATGGGGCGAGACTTTACGAGCGCCCTCCGTGTGCCAAAAATAGGGCGCGGGCACAGCCGCGCACAAAAATAAGACCCCGAAGTACCCGTCCCCAAGTTCATCCACCGCCAAAATGCCCAAAAAACGGGTGGGCTATAGCGTTGGGGGGAGGGGCTGGCCAACTTCGTCCGCCGGACTCGGAATGGGGCGAGACTATGCGAGCGCCCTCCGTGTGAATAGGCTGGAACAGCCGCGCCCAAAAATAAGCCCCCGAAGGTCCCGTCCCCAAGTTCGTCCGCCGCAAAAATGCCCAAGAAACGGGTGGGCTATAGCCTTGGGGGGAGGGGCTGGCCCACTTCCTCCGCCGGACGCGGAATGGGGCGAGACTCTACGAGCGCCCTCCGTGTTCCAAAAATAGGCCGCGGTCACAGCCGCGCCCAAAAATAAGCCCCCAAAGGTCCCGTCCCCAAGTTCGTCCGCCGCAAAAATGCCAAAAAAACGGGTGGGCTATAGCCTTGGGGGGAGGGGCTGGCCAACTTCTTCCGCCGGACTAAGAATGGGTCGAGACTTTGCGAGCACCCTCCGTGTGCCAAAAATAGGCCACGGGCACAGCCGCGCCCAAAAATAAGCCCCCGAAGGTCCCGTCCCCAAGTTCGTCCGCCGCCAAAATGCCCAAAAAACAGGTGGGCTATACCCTTGGGGGGAGGGACTGGCCAACTTCGTCCGCCGGACTCGGAATGGGGCGAGACTTTGCGAGCGCCATCTGTGTGCCAAAAATAGGCCACAGGCACAGCCGCGCCCAAAAATAAGCCCCCGAAGGTCCCGTCCCCAAGTTCATCCACCGCCAAAATGCCCAAAAAACGGGTGGGCTATAGCCTTGGGGGGAGGGGCTGGCCAACTTCGTCCGCCGGACTCGGAATGGGGCGAGTCTTTGCGATCGCCCTCCGTGTGCCAAAAATAGGCAGCGGGCACAGCCGCACTCAAAAATAAGCCCTAAGGTCCTCCCCAACTGCTGGGTCCGCCGCGCAAAATGCCCAAAATGGGTGTGGCTTATAGCCTTGGGGGAGGTGGCCCACTTCGTCCGCCGGACTCGAATGGAGCGAGACTTTGCGCCAAAAGCGCCTCCGTCTGTGCCAAAATAGCCCAAGGGCACAGCCTACCCAAATAAGCCCCGAAGGTCCCGCAAAATCCCCAAGGGGCTGGTTCGTCCGCCGCAAAATGCCCTAAAAACGCGGGCTATAGCCTGGGGGAGGGGCTGGCCAACTCGTCCACTGGACTCGAATGGCGCGAGACTTTGCAAGCGCCGTCCGTGTGCCAAAAATAGCCCGCGGGCACAGCCGTACCCAAAAATAAGCCCCCGAAGGTCCCATCCCCAAGTTCGTCGAAGGCAAAAATGCCCAAAAAACGGGGGGGCGATAGCCGTGGGGGGAGGGGCGGGCCAACTCGTCCACCGGACTCGGGAATGGGGCGAGACTTGCGAGCGCCTCCGTGTGCCAAAATAGTCCGCTGGAACAGCCGCGCCCAAAAATAAGCCCTCCCAAGGCCCGCCTCAAGCTCCGTCTCGCCGCAAAAATGCCCAAAAACGGTGGGCTATAGCCTCGGGGACGGGCTGGCCAACCTTCGTCCGCCGGACTCCGGAATGTGGCGAGACTTTGCGAACGCCTCCGTTCCAAAAATAGGCCACGGCACAGCCGTGCCCAAAATAAGCCCCACGAAGGTCCCGCCCCCATGTTCGCGCCGCAAAATGCCCAAAAACGGGTGGGCTATAGCCTTGGGGGAGGGGCTGACAACTTCGTCCGCTCGGACTCGGAATGGGGCGACACTTTGCGAGCGCCTCCGTGCCACAAACAGGCAGCGGGCACAGCCGCACCCAAAAATAAGCCCCCGAAGGTCCCGTCCCCAAGTTCGTCCGCCGCAAAAATGCCCAAAAAATGGGTGGGCTATAGCCTTGGGTGGAGGGGCTGGCCCACTTCGTCCGCCGGACTCGGAATGGGGCGAGACTATGCGAGCGCCATCCGACTGCCAATAATAGGCCGCGGGCACAGCCGCACATAAAAATAAGCCCCCGAAGGTCCCGTCCCCAAGTTCGTCCGCCGCAAAAATGCCCAAAAAAACGGGTGGGCTATAGCCTTGGGGGGAGGGGCTGGCCAACTTCGTCCGCCGGACTCGGAATGGGGCGAGACTTTGCGAGCACCGTCCGTGTGCCAAAAATAGGGCGCGGGCACAGCCGTGCCCAAAAATAACCCCCCGAAGGTCCCGTCCCCAAGTTCGTCGAATGCAAAAATGCCCAAAAAACGGGTGGGCTATAGCCTTGGGGGGAGGGGCTGGCCAACTTCGTCCGCCGGACTCGGAATGGGGCGAGACTTTGCGAGCGCCCTCCGTGTGCCAAAAATACGCCGTGGGCACAGCCGCGCCCAAAAATAAGCCCCCGAAGGTCCCGTCCCCAAGTTCATCCACCGCCAAAATGCCCAAAAAACGGGTGGGCTATAGCCTTGGGGGGAGGGGCTGGCCAACTTCGTCCGCCGGACTCGGAATGGGGCGGGACTTTGTGAGCGCCCTCCGTGTGCCAAAAATAGGCCGTAGGCACAGCCGCGGCCAAAAATAAGCCCCCGAAGGTCCCGTCCCCATGTTCGTCTGCCGCAAAAATGCCCAAAAAACGGGTGGGCTATAGCCTTGGGGGGAGGGGCTGGCCAACTTCGTCCGCCGGACTCGGAATGGGGCGACACTTTGCGAGCGCCCTCCGTGTGCCAAAAATAGGCAGCGGGCACAGCCGCACCAAAAAATAAGCCCCCGAATGTCCCGTCCCCAAGTTCGTCCGCCGCAAAAATGCCCAAAAAATGGGTGGGCTATAGCCTTGGGGGGAGGGGCTGGCCCACTTCGTCCGCCGGACTCGTAATGGGGCGAGACTTTTCGAGCGCCCTCCGTGTGCCAAAAATAGGCCGCGGGCACAGCCGCACATAAAAATAAGCCCCCGAAGGTCCCGTCCCCAAGTTCGTCCGCCGCAAAAATGCCCAAAAAAACGGGTGGGCTATAGCCTTGGGGAGGGCTGGCCAACCCTCGTCCGCCTGACTCGGAATGGGGCGAGACTTTGCGAACACCGTCCGTGTGTAAAATAGGCACGGGCACAGCCGTGCAAAAAATAACCCCGAAGGTCCCGCCCCAAGTTCGCCGAATGCAAAATGCCCAAAAAACGGGTGGGCTATAGCCTTGGGGGGAGGGGCTGGCCAACTTCGTCCGCCGGACTCGGAATGGGGCGAGACTTTGCGAGCGCCCTCCGTGTGCCAAAAATAGGCCGCGGGAACAGCCGCGCCCAAAAATAAGCCCCCGAAGGTCCCGTCCCCAAGTTCGTCCGTGCAAAATGCCCAAAAACGGTGGGCTATAGCCTGGGGAGGGCTGGCCAACTCGTCCGCTCGGACTCGGAATGGGGCGATACTTGCGAACGCCTCCGTGTGCTGAAATAGGCGCATGGCACAGCCGCGCCCAAAAATAAGCCCCCGAAGGTCCCGTCCCCATGTTCGTCCGCCGCAAAAATGGCCAAAAAACGGGTGGGCTATAGCCTTGGGGGGAGGGGCTGGCCAAATTCGTCCGCCGGACTCGGAATGGGGCGACACTTTGCGAGCGCCGTCCGTGTGCCAAAAATAGGCCGCGGGCACAGCTGCACCCAAAAATAAGCCCCCGAATGTCCCGTCCCCAAGTTCGTCGAACGCAAAAATGCCCAAAAAACGGGTGGGCTATAGCCTTGGGGGGAGGGGCTGCCCAACTTCGTCCGCCGGACTCGGAATGGGGCGAGACTTTGCGAGCGGTCTCCGTGTGCCAAAAATAGGCCGCGGGAACAGCCGCGACCAAAAATAAGCCCCCGAAGGTCCCGTCCCCAAGTTCGTCCGCCGCAAAAATGCCCAAAAAACGGTGGGCTATAGCCTTGGGGGGAGGGGCTGGCCAACTTCGTCCGCCGGACTCGGAATGGGGCGAGACTTTGCGAGCGCCCTCCGTGTGCCAAAAATAGGCCGTGGGCACAGCCACACCCAAAAATAAGCCCCCAAAGGTCCCGTCCCCAAGTTCGTCCGCTGCAAAAATTCCGAAAAAACGGGTGGGCTATAGCCTTGGGGGGAGGGGCTGGCCAACTTCGTCCGCCGGACTCGGAATGGGGCGAGACTTTGCGAGCACCTTCCGTGTGCCAAAAATAGGCCGCAAGCACAGCCGCGCCCAAAAATAAGCCCCCGACGGTCCCGTCCCCAAGTTCGTCCACCGCCAAAATGCCCAAAAAACGGGTGGGCTATGGCCTTGGGGGGAGGGGCTGGTCAACTTCGTCCGCCGGATTCGGAATGGGACGTGACTTTGGGAGCGCCCTCCGTGTGCCAAAAATAGGCTGCAGGCACAGCCGCGACCAATAATAAGCCCCCGAAGGTCCCGTCCCCAAGTTCGTCCGCCGCAAAAATGCCCAAAAAACGGGTGGGCTATAGCCTTGGGGGGAGGGGCTGGCAAACTTCGTCCGCCGGACTCGGAATGGGGCGAGACTTTGCGAACGCCCACCGTGTGCCAAAAATAGGCCGCGGGCACAGCTGCGCCCAGAAATAAGCCCCCGAAGGTCCCGTCCCCATGTTCGTCCGCCGCAAAAATGCCAAAAAAACGGGTGGGCTATAGCCTTGGGGGGAGGGGCTGGCCAACTTTGTCCGCCGGACTCGGAATGGGGCGAGACTTTGAGAGCACCTCCGTGTGCTGTAAATAGCCGCATGGCACAGCCGCACCCAAAATAATCCCCGAAGGTCCCGCCTCAAATTGCCGAACGCAAAATGCCCAAAAACGGGTGGGCTATAGCCTTGGGGGAGTGGGCTGGCCCACTTCGTCCGCTGACTCGGAATGGGGCGAGACTTTGCAGCGCCTCCATGTGCCAAAATAGGCCGGGCAGAGCCACGCCCAAAAATAATCCCCTCGAAGGTCCCGTCCCCAAGTTCGTCCACGCAAAATGCCAAAAATGGGTGGCCTATAGCCTTGGGAGGGGCTGGGCAAATTCGTCCACTGACTCGAATGGGGCGAGACTTTGCGAGCGCTGTCCCGGTGCCAAAATAGGCCGGGCACAGCTGCGCCCCAAAATAAGCCCCCGAAGGTCCCGCCCCAAGTACGTCGAACGCAAAATGCCCAAAAACGGGTGGCTATAGCCTGGGGGAGCTGGCCAACTCGGTCCGCTCGGACTCGGAATGGGGCGAGACTTTGCAGCGGTCTCCGTGGTGCCAAAATAGGCCGCAGGCACAGCTACGCCCAAAAATAAGCCCCAGAAAGTCCTTGGCCCCATGTTCCCGCCGCAAAATGCCTTCAAAAACGGGTGGGCTATAGCCTTGGGGGGAGGGACTGGCCAAATTCGTCCGCCGGACTCGGAATGGGGCGAGACTTTGCGAGCGCCCTCCGTATGCCAAAAATAGGCAGCGGGCACAGCCGCACCCAAAAATAAGCCCCCGAAGGTCCCATCCCCAAGTTCGTCCGCCCCAAAAATGCCCAAAAAATGGGTGGGCTATAGCCTTGGGGGGAGGGGCTGGCCCACTTCGTCTGCCGGACTCGGAATGGGGCGAGACTTTGCGAGCGCCTCCGTGTGCTGTAATAGGCCAGCGGGCACAGCCGCACCCAAAAATAAGCCCCAAGGTCCCTGGCCCCAAGTTCGTCTCACGCAAACATGCCTAAAACGGGTGGGCTATAGCCTTGGGAGGGGCTGGCCAACTGTCCGCCTCGGACCTCGAATGGGGCGAAACTTATGAGCGCTCCGTGTGCCAAATATAGACAGCGGCACAGCCGCACCCAAAAATAAGCCCCAAGGTCCCATCCCCAAGTTCGTCCGCTGCAAAATGCCAAAATGGGTGGGCTATAGCCTTGGGGGAGGCTGGCCCACTTCTGTCCGCCGGACTCGGAATGGGGCGAGACTTGCGAGCGCCTCCGTGTGCTGAAAATAGGCCGTGGGCACAGCCGCACCCAAAAATAAGCCCCGAAGGTCCCGCCCAAGTTCGTCCCCGCAAAAATGCCCAAAAACGGGTGGGCTATAGCCTTGGGGGGGCTGGCCACAAACTGTCCGCCTCGGACTCGGAATGGGGCGAGACTTTGCGAGCGCCATCCTTGTGCTAAAATAGCCGCAGCCACAGCCGCACCCAAAAATAAGCCCTCGAAGGTCCCGTCCCCAAGTTCGTCTCGCCGCAAAATGCCCAAAAACGGGTGGGCTACAGCCTTGGGGGGTGGGCTGGCCAAATTCGTCCGCCGGACTCGGAATGGGGCGAGACTTACAGCGCCTCCGTGGTGCTGTGGCAATAGGCAGCGGGCACAGCCGCACCCAAAAATAAGCCCCAAGGTCCTCCCCAAGTTCGTCCGCCGCAAAATGCCTAAAAACGGGTTGGCTATAGCCTTGGGGGAGGCTGGCCCACTTCGGCCGCCGGATTCGAATGGGGCGAGATATTGCGAGCGCTCCGTGTGCCAAAATAGGCCGGGCACAGCCGCACTAAAAATAAGCCCCCGAAGGTCCTGGGCCCCCAAGTTCGTCCGCCGCAAAATGCCCAAAAACGGGTGGCTATAGCCTTTGGGGGAGGGCAGGCCAAATGTCCACGGATTCTCGGAATGGGGCGAGACTTTGCGAAAGTGCCGGGCCCGTGTGCATAAAATAGGCCGCGGGCACAGCCGCGCCCAAAATAAGCCCCGAAGGTCCCGCCCCAAATGGTCCGCTAACGCAAAAATGCCCAAAAAACGGGTGGGCTATAGCCTTGGGGGGAGGGGCTGGCCAACTTCGTCCGCCGGACTCGGAATGGGGCGAGACTTTGCGAGCGCCTTCCGTGTGCCAAAAATAGGCCGCAGGCACAGCCGCGCCCAAAAATAAGCCCCCGAAGGTCCCGTCCCCAAATTCGTCGAACGCAAAAATGCCCAAAAAACGGGTGGGCTATAGCCTTGGGGGGAGGGGCTGGCCCACTTCGGCCGCCGGATTCGGAATGGGGCGCAGATATTGCGAGCGCCTCCGTGTGCCAGGCCGCGGGCACAGCCGCACTGAAATAAGCCTCGAAGGTCCCCCCCGTTCGTCCGCCGCAAAATGCCTAAAACGGGTGGGCTATAGCCTTGGGGGAGGGCAGGCCAAATTCGTCCGCTCGGACTCGGAATGGGGCGAGACTTGCATGAGTGCCGTCGTGCATGGGGCTAAATAGGCCGCGGCACATCCGCGCCCAAAAATAATCCCCCGAAGGTCCCGTCCCCAAAATCTTCAGCCGCAAAATGCCCAAAACGGGTGGGCTATAGCCTGGGGGAGGGGCTGGCCAACCTCGTCCGCCGGGACTGAATGGGGCGAGACTTTGCGAGTGCCGTCCGTGTGCATAAAATAGGCCGCGGGCACAGCCGCGCCCAAAAATAAGCCCCCGAAGGTCCCGTCCCCAAATTCGTCGAACGCAAAAATGCCCAAAAAACGGGTGGGCTATAGCCTTGGGGGGAGGGGCTGGCCAACTTCGTCCGCCGGACTCGGAATGGGGCGAGACTTTGCGAACGGTCTCCGGTGCCAAAAAGGCACTGCCGCGCCCAAAAATAAGCCCCCGAAGGTCCCGTCCCCAAATTCGTCCGCCGCAAAAGAGCCCAAAAAACGGGTGGGATATAGCCTGGGGAGGGGCTGGCCAACTCGTCCACGGACTCGGAATGGGGCGAGACTTTGCGAGCGCCTTCCGTGTGCCAAAAATAGGCCGCAGGCACAGCCGCGCCCAAAAATAAGCCCCCGAATGTCCCGTCCCCAAGTTCGTCCACCGCCAAAATGCCCAAAAAACGGGTGGGCTATGGCCTTGGGGGGAAGGGCTGGCCAACTTCGTCCGCCGGACTCGGTATGGGGCGAGACTTTGCAGCGCTCCGTGTGTGTGGCCAGGGCCGCAGGCAGAGCCGCGACCAATAATAAGCCCCCGAAGGTCCCGTCCCCATGTTCGTCCGCCGCAAAAATGCCCAAAAAATGGGTGGGCTATAGCTTTGGGGGGAGGGGCTGGCCAACTTCGTCCGCCGGATTCGGAATGGGACGAGATATTGCGAGCGCCCTTTGTGTGCCAAAAATAGGCCGCGGGCACAGCCGCACTCAAAAATAAGCCCCCGAAGGTCCCGTCCCCAAGTTCGTCCGCCGCAAAAATGCCCAAAAAAGGGGTGGGCTATAGCCTTGGGGAGGGGCTGGCCAAACCCGGCGCTCGGACTCGAATGGGGCGAGACTTTGCGAGCGCCGTCCGTGTGCTGTGGGCAGGCATGGGCACAGCCGCGCCCAAAAATAAAACCCCGAAGGTCCCGTCCCCAAGTTCGTCCGCCGCAAAAATGCCCAAAAAACGGGTGGGCTATAGCCTTGGGGGGAGGGGCTGGCCAACTTCGTCCGCCGGACTCGGAATGGGGCGAGACTTTGCGAGCGCCCTCCGTGTGCCAGAAATAGGCATCGGGCACAGCCGCGCCAAAAAATAAGCCCCCGAAGGTCCCGTCCCCAAGTTCGTCCGCCGCACAAATGCCCAAAAAATGGGTGGGCTATAGCCTTGGGGGGAGGGGCTGGCCCACTTCGTCCGCCGTACTTGGAATGGGGCGAGACTTTGCGAGAGCCCTCCGTGTGCCAAAAATAGGCCGCGGGCACAGCCGCACCAAAAAATAAGCCCCCGAAGGTCCCGTCCCCAAGTTCGTCCGCCGCAAAAATGCCAAAAAAACGGGTGGGCTATAGCCTTGGGGGGAGGGGCTGGCCAAATTCGTCCGCCGGACTCGGAATGGGGCGAGACTTTGCGAGCGCCCTCCGTGTGCCAAAAATAGGCCGCGGGCACAGCCGCACCCAAAATAAGTCCCCGAAGGTCCCATCCCCAAGTTCGTCCGCCGCAGAAATGCACAAAAAATGGGTGGGCTATAGCCTTGGGGGGAGGGGATGGCCAACTTCGTCCGCCAGACTCGGAATGGGGCGAGACATTGCGAGCGCCCTCCGTGTGCCAAAAATAGGCCTCGGGCACAGCCGCACTCCAAAAATAAGCCCCGAAGGTCCCGTACTCCAAGTTCGTCCGCCGCAAAATGCCCAAAAACGGGTGGGCTATAGCCTTGGGGGAGGGATTGGCCAAACCTGTCCGCTCGGACTCGGAATGGGGCGAGACTTTGCAGCGCCATCCTTGTGCCAAAATAGTCGCGGCACAGGCGCACCCAAAAATAAGCCCCCGAAGGTCCCGTCCCCAAGTTCGTCCGCCGCAAAAATGCCCAAAAAACGGGTGGGCTATAGCCTTGGGGGGAGGGGCTGGCCCACTTCGGCCGCCGGAGTCGGAATGGGGCGAGATATTGCGAGCGCCCTCCATGTGCCAAAAAAAGCCGCGGCACAGCCGCACTCAAAAATACGCCCCCGATGGTCCCGTCCCCAAGTTCGTCCGCCGCACAAATGCCCAAAAAATGGGTGGGCTATAGGCTTGGGGGGAGGGGCTGGCCCACTTCGTCCGCCGTACTTGGAATGGGGCGAAACTTTGCGAGAGCCCTCCGTGTGCCAAAAATAGGCCGCGGGCACAGCCGCACCAATAAATAAGCCCCCGAAGGTCCCGTCACCAAGTTCGTCCGCTGCAAAAATGCCAAAAAAACGGGTGGGCTATAGCCTTGGGGGGAGGGGCTGGGCAAATTCGTCCGCCGGACTCGGAATGGGGCGAGACATTGCGAGCGCCGTCCGTGTGCCAAAAATAGGCCGCGGGCGCAGCCGCGCCCAAAAATAAGCCCCCGAAGGTCCCGTCCCCAAGTTCGTCGAACGCAAAAATGCCCTAAAAACGGGTGGGCTATAGCCTTGGGGGGAGGGGCTGGCCAACTTCGTCCACCGGACTCGGAATGGGGCGAGACTTTGTGAGCGCCCTCCGTATGCCAAAAATAGGACGCGGGAACAGCCGCGCCCAAAAATAAGCCCCCGAAGGTCCCGTCCCCAAGTTCGTCCGCCGCAAAAATGCCCAAAAAACGGTGGGTTATAGCCTTGGGGGGAGGGGCTGGCCAACTTCGTCCGCCGGACTCGGAATGGGGCGAGACTTTGCGAGCGGTCTCCGTGTGCCAAAAATAGCCCGTGGGCACAGCCAAGCCCAAAAATAAGCCCCCGAAGCTCCCGTCCCCAAGTTCGTCCGCCGCAAAAATGCCCAAAAAATGGGTGGGCTATAGCCTTGGGGGGAGGGCCTGGCCCACTTCGTCCGCCGGACTCGGAATGGGGCGAGACTTTGCGAGCGCCCTCCGTGTGCCAGAAATAGGCATCGGGCACAGCCGCGCCAAAAAATAAGCCCCCGAAGGTCCCGTCCCCAAGTTCGTCCGCCGCACAAATGCCCAAAAAAGGGGTGGGCTATAGCCTTGGGGGAGGCTGGCCCACTTCCACGCCGTGACTTGGAATGGGGCGAGACTTTGCGAGAGCCCTCCGCTGTGCCAAAATAGCCGCGGGCACAGCCGCACCAAAAATAAGCCCCGAAGGTCCCGCCCCAAGTTCGTCCGCCGCAAAATGCCAAAAACGGGTGGGCTATAGCCTTGGGGGAGGGGCTGGCCAAATTCGCCTGCCGGACTCGAATGGGGCGAGACTTTGCAGCGCCTCCGTGTGCCAAAAATAGGCAGAGGGCACAGCCGCGCCCAAAAATAAGCTCCCCGAAGGTCCCGCCCCCAAGTTCGTCCGCGCAAAATGCCCAAAAAAATGGGTGGATATAGCCTTGGGGGAGGGGCTGGTCCACTCTCCCGCTGACTCGAATGGGGCTAGATTTTGCAGCGCCTCCGTGTGCAAAATAGGCCATGCGGGCACAGCCGCACCCAAAAATAAGCCCCGAAGGTCCCGCCCCAAGTTCGTCCGCCCGCAAAATGCCCAAAACGGGTGGGCCATAGCGTTGGGGGAGGGCTGGCCAAATTGTCCGCCGGACTCGGAATGGGGCGAGACTTTGCGAGCGCCTCCGTGTGCTGTAATAGGCAGCGGGCACAGCCGCACCCAAAAATAAGCCCCCGAAGGTCCCGTCCCCAAGTTCGTCCGCCTCAAAAATGCCCAAAAAACGGGTTGGCTATAGCCTTGGGGGGAGGGGCTGGCCCACTTCGGCCGCCGGATTCGGAATGGGGCGAGATATTGCGAGCGCCCTCCGTGTGCCAAAAATAGGCCACGGGCACAGCCGCACTCAAAAATAAGCCCCCGAAGGCCCCGTCCCCAAGTTCGTCCGCCGCACAAATGCCCAAAAAATGGGTGGGCTATAGCCTTGGGGGGAGGGGCTGGCCCACTTCGTCCGCCGTACTTGGAATGGGGCGAGACTTTGCGAGAGCCCTCCGTGTGCCAAAAATAGGCCGCGGGCACAGCCGCACCCAAAAATAAGCCCCCGAAGGTCCCGTCCCCAAGTTCGTCCGCCGCAAAAATGCCAAAAAAACGGGCTATAGCCTGGGGAGGGGGCTGGCCCAATTCGTCCGCCGGACTCGGAATGGGGCGAGACTTTGCGAGCGCCCTCCGTGTGCCAAAAATAGGCAGAGGGCACAGCCGCGCCCAAAAAAAAGCACCCGAAGGTCCCGTCCCCAAGTTCGTCCGCCGCAAAAATGCCCAAAAAATGGGTGGGCTATAGCCTTGGGGGGAGGGGCTGGCCCACTTCGTCCGCCGGACTCGGAATGGGGCGAGATTTTGCGAGCGCCTCCGTGTGCTGGGGCCAGGGCCGCGGCACAGTCGCACCCAAAAATAAGCCCCCGAAGGTCCCGTGGCCCCAAGTTCGTCCGCCGCAAAATGCCTAAAAACGGGTGGGCTATAGCCTTGGGGAGGTTTGCCAAATTGGCCCGCTGACTCGGAATGGGGCGAGACTTTGCAGTGCCCTCCGTGTGCCAAAATAGGCAGCAGGCACAGCCGCACCCAAAAATAAGCCCCGAAGGTCCGCCCCAAGTTCGTCCGCCGCAAAATGCCCAAAAACGGGTTGGCTATAGCCTTGGGAGGGGCTGGCCCACTGGCCGCCGGATTCGGATTGGGGCGAGATATTGCGAGCGCCCTCGGTGTGCCAAAAATAGGCCGCGGGCACAGCCGCACTCAAAAATAAGCCCCCGAAGGTCCCGTCCCCAAGTTCGTCCGCCGCAAAAATGCCCAAAAAAGGGGTGGGCTATAGCCTTGGGGGAGGCTGGCCAAATTCGTCCGCCGGACTCGGAATGGGGCGAGACTTTGCAGCGCCCCGTGTGCCAAAATAGGTCGCGGCACAGCGCGCCCAAAATAAGCCCCGAAGGTCCCGCCCCAAGTTCGTCCGCCGCAAAAATGCCCAAAATCGGGCGGGCTATAGCCTTGGGGCGAGGGGCCGGCCAACTCCGTCCGCCGGATTCGGAATGGGTCGAGATATTGCGAGCTCCATCCGTGTGCCATAAATCGGGCGCGGTCTCAGGAGCACTCAAAAATAAGCCCCCTAAGGTCCCGTCCCCACTTCTGTCCGCCGCAAAATGCCCAAAAACGGGTGGGCTATAGCCTCGGGAGGGCTGGCCAAATTCAGGCGCTGACTCGGAATGGGGGGAGACTTTGCGAGCGCCGTCCGTGTGCCAAAAATAGGCCGCGGGCACAGCCGCGCCCAAAAATAAGTTCTCGAAGGTCCCGTCCCCAAGTTCGTCCGCCGCAAAAATGCCCAAAAATCGGGTGGGCTATAGCCTTGGGGGGAGGGGCTGGCCAACTTCGTCCGCCGGATTCGGAATGGGACGAGACTTTGCGAGCGCCCTCCGTGTGCCAAGAAATAGGGTGCAGGCACAGCCGCGTCCAAAAATAAGCCCCCAAACATCCCGTCCCCAAGTTCGTCCGCCGCAAAAATGCCCAAAAAACGCGTGGGCTATAGCCTTGGGGGGAGGGGCTGGCCAACTTCGTCCGCTGGACTCGGAATGGGGCGAGACTTTGTGAGCGCCCTCCGTGTGCCAAAAATAGGCTGTGGACACAGCCGTGCCCAACAATAACCCCCGAAGGTCCCATCCCCAAGTTCGTCCGCCGCAAAAATGCCCAAAAATCGGGTGGGCTATAGCCTTGGGGGGAGGGGCTGGCCAACTTCGTCCGCCGGATTCGGAATAGGACGAGACTTTGCGAGCGCCCTCTGTGTGCCAAAAATAGGCCGCGGGCACAGCCGCGCCCAAAAATAAGCCCCCGAAGGTCCCGTCCCCAAGTTCGTCCGCCGCAAAAATGCCCAAAAATCGGGTGGGCTATAGCCTTGGGGGGAGGGGCTGGCCAACTTCGTCCGCCGGATTCGGAATGGGACGAGACTTTGCGAGCGCCCTCCGTGTGCCAAAAATAGGCCGCGGGGACAGCCGCGCCCAAAAATAAGCCCCCGATGTTCCCGTCCCCAAGTTCGTCCGCCGCAAAAATGCCCAAAAAATGGGTGGGCTATAGCCTTGGGGGGAGGGGCTGGCCAACTTCGTCCGCCGGACTCGGAATGGGGCGAGACTTTGCGAGCGCCCTCAGTGTGCCAAAAATAGGCCGCGGGCACAGCCGCGCCCAAAAATAAGCCCCGAAGGTCCCGTGCCCAAGTTCATCCACAGCAAAAATGCCCAAAAAACGGGTGGGCTGTAGCCTTGGGGGGAGGGGCTGGGCAAATTCGTCCGCCGGATTCGGAATGGGACGAGACTTTGCGAGCGCCCTCCGTGTGCCAAAAATAGGCCGCGGGCACATCCACGTACAAAAATAACCCCCCGAAGGTCCCGTCCCCAAGTTCTTCCGCCGCAAAAATGCCCAAAAAATGGGTGGGCTATAGCCTTGGGGGGAGGGGCTGGGCAAATTCGTCCGCCGGACTCGGAATGGGGCGAGACTTTGCGAGCGCGTCCGTGTGCTGTTAGGCCGCGGCACAGCTGCGCCCAAAATAAGCCCCCAAGGTCCCGTGCCCAAGTTCATCCACAGCAAAATGCCCAAAAACGGGTGGGCTGTAGCCTTGGGGGAGGGGCTGGCCCACTCCGCCGGACTCGAAATTGGGCGAGACTTTGCTGCGCCTCCGTGTGCCAAAATAGGGTGCAGGCACAGCCACGCCAAAAAATAAGCCCCGAAGGTCCCGTCCCCAAGTTCGTCCGCCGCCAAAATGCCCAAAAATGGGTGGGCTATAGCCTTGGGGGAGGGGCTGGGCAAATTGTCCTGACTCGGAATGGGGCGAGACTTTGCGAGCGCCATCCGTGTGCCAAAATAGGCAGTAACAGCCGTGACCCAAAAATAAGCCCCCGAAGGTCCCGCCCCCAAGTTCGTCTCAAAAATGCCCAAAACGGGTGGGCTATAGCCTTGGGGGGAGGGGCTGGCCCACTTCGGCCGCCGGATTCGGAATGGGTCGAGATATTGCGAGTGCCCTCCGTGTGCCAAAAATAGGCTGCGGGCACAGCCGCACTCAAAAATAAGCCCCCGAAGGTCCCGTCCCCAAGTTCGTCCGCCGCAAAAATGCCCAAAATACGGGTGGGCTATAGCCTTGGGGGAGGGGCTGGCCAAATCTCCGCCGGACTCGAATGGGGCGACACTTGCAAGCGCCGTCCGTGTTGCCAATAGGCCGCGGGCAAAGCCGCGACCAAAATAAGCGCCCAAGGTCCCATCCCCAAGTTCGTCTGCCGCAAAATGCCCAAAAACGGGTGGGCTATAGCCTTGGGGGAGGGCTGGCCCACTCGTCCGCCTCGGACTCCGAATCGGGCGAGACTTTGCGCAGCGGTCTCTGTGTGCTAAAATAGGCCGCTGGAACAGCCGCACCAAAAATAAGCCCTCAAGGTCCCTGGCCCCAAGTTCGTCCGCCGCAAAAATGCCTAAAAACGGTGGGCTATAGCCTTGGGAGGGGCTGGCCAACTCTGTCCGCCGGACCCGGAATGGGGCGAGACTTTGCAGCGCCTCCGTGGTGCCAGAAATAGGCATCGGGCACAGCCGCGCCAAAAATAAGCCCCAAGGTCCGTGGCCCCAAGTTCGTCCGCCGCACAAATGCCCAAAAAATGGGTGGGCTATAGCCTTGGGGGGAGGGGCTGGCCCACTTCGTCCGCCGTACTTGGAATGGGGCGAGACTTTGCGAGAGCACTCCGTGTGCCAAAAATAGGCCGCGGGCACAGCCGCGCCCAAAAATAAGCCCCGAAGGTCCCGTGCCCAAGTTCATCCACAGCAAAAATGCCCAAAAAACGGGTGGGCTGTAGCCTTGGGGGGAGGGGCTGGCCAACTTCGTCCGCCGGACTCGGAATGGGGCGAGACTTTGCGAGCGCCCTCCGTGTGCCAGAAATAGGCATCGGGCACAGCCGCACCAAAAAATAAGCCCCCGAAGGTCCCGTCCCCAAGTTCGTCCGCCGCAAAAATGCCCAAAAAATGGGTGGGCTATAGCCTTGGCGGTAGGGGCTGGCCCACTTCGTCCGCCGTACTCGGAATGGGGCGAGACTTTGCGAGAGCCCTCCGTGTGCTAAAAATAGGCCGCGGGCAAAGCCGCGCCCAAAAATAAGCCCCCGAAGGTCCCGTCCCCAAGTTCGTCCGCCGCAAAAATGCCCAAAAAACGGGTGGGCTATAGCCTTGGGGGGAGGGGCTGGCCCACTTCGTCCGCCGGACTCCGAATGGGGCGAGACTTTGCGAGCGGTCTCTGTGTGCCAAAAATAGGCCGCGGGAACAGCCGCACCGAAAAATAAGCCCCCGAAGGTCCCGTCCCCAAGTTCGTCCGCCGCAAAAATGCCCAAAAAACGGGTGGGCTATAGCCTTGGGGGGAGGGGCTGGCCAACTTCGTCCGCCGGACCCGGAATGGGGCGAGACTTTGCGAGCGGTCTTGGTGTGCCAAAATAGGCCGCGGAACAGCCAAAAATAAGCTCCCAAGGTCCCGTCCCCAAGTTCGTCCGCCGCAAAATGCCCAAAAAGGGTGGGGCTATAGCCTTGGGGGGCGGGGATGGCAAACTTCGTCCGCCTGACTCCGAATGGGGCGAGACTCTGCGAACGGTCTTGTTGTGTGCCAAAATAGGCCGCTGGAACAGCCGCGCCCAAAAATAAGCCCCCGAAGGTCCCGTCCCCAAGTTCGTCCGCCGCAAAAATGCCCAAAAAATGGGTGGGCTATAGCCTTGGGGGGAGGGGCTGGCCCACTTCGGCCGCCGGATTCGGAGTGGGGCGAGATATTGCGAGCGCCCTCCGTGTGCCAAAAATAGGCCGCGGGCACAGCCGCACTCAAAAATAAGCCCCCGAAGGTCCCGTCCCCAAGTTCGTCCGCCGCAAAAATGCCCAAAAAACGAGTGGGCTATAGCCTTGGGGGGAGGGGCTGGCCAAATTCGTCCGCCGTACTCGGAATGGGGCGAGACTTTGCGAGAGCCCTCCGTGTGCTAAAAATAGGCCGCGGGCACAGCCGCGCCCAAAAATAAGCCCCCGAAGGTCCCGTCCCCAAGTTCGTCCGCCGCAAAAAAGCCCAAAAAACGGGTGGGCTATAGCCTTGGGGGGAGGGGCTGGCCCACTTCGGCCGCCGGATTCGGAGTGGGGCGAGATATTGCGCAGCGCCTCCGTGTGTGCCAGGCCGCGGGCACAGCCGCACTCAAAATAAGCCCCGAAGGTCCCGCCCCAAGTTCGCCCGCCGCAAAATGCCCAAAACGAGTGGGCTATAGCCTTGGGGAGGGGCTGGCCAAATTGGCGTCCGCCGGACTCGGAATGGGGCGAGACTTTGCGAGCGCCGTCCGTGTGCCAAAAATAGGCCGCGGGCACAGCCGCGCCAAAAAATAAGCCCCCGAAGGTCCCAACCCCAAGTTCGTCCGCCGCAAAAATGCCCAAAAATCGGGTGGGCTATAGCCTTGGGGGGAGGGGCTGGCCAAGTTCGTCCGCCGGATTCGGAATGGGACGAGATATTGCGAGCGCCCTCCGTGTGCCAAAAATAGGCCGCGGGCACAGCCGCACTCAAAAATAAGCCCCCAAAGGTCCCGTCCCCAAGTTCGTCCGCCGCAAAAATGCCCAATACACGGGTGGGCTATAGCCTTGGGGGGAGGGGCTGGCCAAATTCGCCTGCCGGACTCGGAATGGGGCGAGACTTTGCGAGCGCCGTCCGTGTGCCAAAAATAGGCCGCGGGCACAGCCGCGCCCAAAAATAAGCCCCCGAAGGTCCCGTCCCCAAGTTCGTCCGCCGCAAAAATGCCCAAAAATCGGGTGGGCTATAGCCTTGGGGGGAGGGGCTGGCCAAGTTCGTCCGCCGGATTCGGAATGGGACGAGATATTGCGAGCGCCCTCCGTGTGCCAAAAATAGGCCGCGGGCACAGCCGCACTCAAAAATAAGCCCCCAAAGGTCCCGTCCCCAAGTTCGTCCGCCGCAAAATGCCCAAAACACGGGTGGGCTATAGCCTGGGGGAGGGGGCTGGCCAAATTCGCCTGCCGGACTCGGAATGGGGCGAGACTTTGCGAGCGCCGTCTCATGCTGTGCCAGGCCGCGGGCACAGCCGCGCCCAATAAGCCCCCGAAGGTCCCGTCCCCAAGTTCGTCCGCCGCAAAAATGCCCAAAAATCGGGTGGGCTATAGCCTTGGGGGGAGGGGCTGGCCAACTTCGTCCGCCGGATTCGGAATGGGACGAGACTTTGCGAACGGTCTTGCTGTGCCAAAAATAGGCCGCGGGAACAGCCGCGCCCAAAAATTAGCCCCCGAAGGTCCCGTCCCCAAGTTCGTCCGCCGCAAAAATGCCCAAAAAATGGGTGGGCTATAGCCTTGGCGGTAGGGGCTGGCCCACTTCGTCCGCCGTACTCGGAATGGGGCGAGACTTTGCGAGAGCCCTCCGTGTGCCAAAAATAGGCCGCGGGCACAGCCGCGCCCAAAAATAAGCCCCCGAAGGTCCCGTCCCCAAGTTCGTCCGCCGCAAAAATGCCCAAAAAACGGGTGGGCTATAGCCTTGGGAGGGGCTGGCCCACTCGGCCGCCGGATTCGAGTGGGGCGAGATATTGCGAGCGCCTCCGTGTGCCAAAATAGGCCATGGGTGCAGCCGCACCAAAAATAAGCCCCGAAGGTCCTGCCCCAAGTTCGTCCGCCGCAAAATGCCCAAAACGGGTGGGCTATAGCCTGGGGAGTGGGCTGGCCAAATTCGTCCGCCTGGACTCGGAATGGGGCGAGAATTTGCGAGCGCCGTCTGTGTGTTAAAAATAGGCCGCGGGCACAGCTGGGCCCAAAAATAAGCCCTCGAAGGTCCCGTCCCCAAGTTCGTCCCGCAAAATGCCCAAAATCGGGTGGGCTATAGCCTTGGGGGAGGCTGGCCAAATTCGCCTGCCGACTCGGAATGGGGCGATACTTTGCGAGCGCCCGTCCGTGTGCTGGTGGCCAGCCGCAGGCACAGTCAGCGCCCAAAAATAAGCCCCAAGGTCCCGCCCCAAGTTCGTCCGCCGCAAAAATGCCCAAAAATCGGGTGGGCTATAGCCTTGGGGGGAGGGGCTGGCCAACTTCGTCCGCCGGATTCGGAATGGGACGAGACTTTGCGAGCGCCCTCCGTGTGCCAAAAATAGGGTGCAGGCACAGCCACGTCCAAAAATAAGCCCCCAAAGATCCCGTCCCCAAGTTCGTCCGCCGCAAAAACGCCCAAAAAACGGGTGGGCTATAGCCTTGGGGGGAGGGGCTGGCCAACTTCGTCCGCGGGACTCGGAATGGGGCGAGACTCTGCAGCGCTGTCAAAAATAGCCGCGGACACAGCCGCGCCCAACAATAATCCCCGAATGTCCTCCCCAAGTTCGTCCGCTGCAAAATGCCCAAAAATGGGTGGGCTATAGCCTTGGGAGGGTGGCCGACTTCGTCCGCCGGACTCGGAATGGGGCGAGAATTTGCGAGCGCCCTCCGTGTACCAAAAATAGGCCGCGGGCACAGCCGCGCCCAAAAATAAGCCCCCGAAGTTCCCGTCCCCAAGTTCGTCCGCCGCAAAAATGCCCAAAAAATGTGTGGGCTATAGCCTTGGGGGGAGGGGCTGGCCAACTTCGTCCGCCGGACTCGGAATGGGGCGAGACTTTGCGAGCGCCCTCAGTGTACCAAAAATAGGCTGCGGGCACAGCCGCACCCAAAAATAAGCCCCGAAGGTCCCGTGCCCAAGTTCATCCACAGCAAAAATGCCCAAAAAACGGGTGGGCTGTAGCCTTGGGGGGAGGCGCTGGCCAACTTCGTCCGCCGGACTCGAAATTGGGCGAGACTTTGCGGGCGCCCTCCGTGTGCCAAAAATAGGGTGCAGGCACAGCCACGTTCAAAAATAAGCCCCCGAAGGTCCCGTCCCCAAGTTCGTCCGCCGCAAAACTGCCAAATAAACGGGTGGGCTATAGCCTTGGGAGGGCTGGCCAACTTCGTCCGCCGGACTCGGAATGGGGCGAGACTTTGCGAGCACCCTCCGTGTGCCAAAAATAGGCCACGGACACAGCCGCGCCCAACAATAAGCCCCCTAATGTCCCGTCCCCAAGTTCGTCCGCCGCAAAAATGCCCAAAAAACGGGTGGGCTATAGCCTTGGGGGGAGGGGCAGGCCGACTTCGTCCGCCGGACTCGGAATGGGACGAGACTTTGCGAGTGCCCTTCATGTTCCAAAAATAGGCCGCGGGCACAGCCGGACCCAAAAATAAGCCCCGAAAGGTCCCGTCCCCAAGTTCGTCCGCCGCAAAAATGCCCAAAAAACGGGTGGGCTATAGCCCTGGGGGGAGGGGCTTGCCAACTCCGTCCTCCAGACTCGGAATGGGGCGAGACTTTGCGAGTGCCCTCCGTGTGCCAAAAATAGGCCGCGGTCACAGCCGCGCTCAAAAATAAGCCCCCAAAGGTCCCGTCCCCAAGTTCGCCGCAAAATGCCTAAAACGGGTGGGCTATAGCCTTGGGAGGAGGGGCTGGCCAACTCGTCCGCTGGACTCGGAATGGGCGAGACTTTGCAGCGCCTTCATGTGCCAAAAATAGGCCACGGACAAAGCGCGCCCAAAAATAAGCCCTCAAGTTCCCTGGCCCCAGTTCGTCCACGCAAAATGCCCAAAAAATGGGTGGGCTATAGCCTTGGGAGTGTTGGCCCACTTCTGTCCCGCCTCGGACTCGGAATGGGGCGAGATTCTTTGCAGCACCCTCCGTGTGCCAAAAATAGCCATGGACACAGCGCACCCAACAATAAGCCCCCTAATGTCCCGTCCCAAGTTCGCCGCAAAAATGCCCAAAAACGGTGGCTATAGCCTTGGGGGAGGGGCAGGCGACTTCTGTCCCTGACTCGGAATGGGACGAGACTTATTGAGTGCCCTTCAGTTCCAAATAGGGCTGGGCACAGCCGCACTCCAAAATAAGCCCCAAAGGTCCTTGGCCCCAAGTTCGTCTCGCCGCAAAATGCCCAAAACGGGTGGGCTATAGCCCCTGGGGAGGGGCTTGCCAACTCCGTCCTCCGATTCTCGGAATGGGGCGAGACTTTGCGAGTGCCCTCCGTGGTGCCAAAAATAGGCCGGTCACAGCCGCTAAAAAATAAGCCCCCAAAGGTCCCGCCCCAAGTTCGTCCGCCGCAAAAATGCCCAAAACGGGTGGGCTATAGCCTTGGGACGGTCCGCCCACTTCGTCCGCCGTACTGAATGGGGCGAGACTTTGCAGCGCCTCCGTGGTGAAAATAGGCCAGCGGACACAACCGCGCCCAAAATAAGCCCCGAAGGTCCTCCCTAAGTTCGTCGCCGCAAAATGCCCAAAACGGGTGGGCTATAGCCTTGGGGGACGGTTCACAACTTGTCCGCCGGACTCGGAATGGGGAGAGACTTTGCGAGCATCCCCTGTGTGCAAAAATAGTGTGACAGAGCGCGCCAAAAATAAGCCCCGAAGGTCCCGTCCCCAAATTCGTCCCGCCGCAGAAATGCCCAAAAACGGGTGGGCTATAGAGTTGGGGAGGGGGCTGGCTAACTTCGTCCGCCGGACTCGGAATGGGGTGAGACTTTGTGAGCACCCTCCGTGTGCCAAAAATAGGGCGTGGTCACAGCCGCGCCCAGAAATAAGCACCCGAAAGTCCCGTCCCCAAGTTTGTCCGCCGCAAAAATGTCCAAAAAACGAGTGGGCACAGCCTTGGGAGGGGCTGGCCCACTTCGTCCGCCGGACTCGGAATGGGGCGAGACTTTGCGAGCGCCCTCCGTGTACCAAAAATAGGCTTCGGGCACAGCCGCGAATTAAAATAAGCCCCCGAAGGTCCCGTCCCCAAGTTCGTCCGCCGCAAAAATGCCCAAAAAACGGGTGGGCTATAGCCTTGGGGGAGGGCTTACCCACTGTCCGCCCGAACTCGAATGGGGTGAGACTTCGAGCGCCCTCTGTGTGCCACAACACGACCGCGCGCACAGGCGCGCCCAAAAATATGTCCCCGAAGGTCCCGTCACCAAGTTCGTCCGCCGCAAAAATGCCCAAAAAACGGGTGGGCTATAGCCTTGGGGGGAGGGGCTGGCCCACTTCGTCCGCCGGACTCGGAATGGGGCTAGACTTTGTGATCGCCCTCCGTGTGCCAAAAATAGGCCACGGGCACAGCCGCACCCAAAAATAAACCCCAAAGGTCCCGTCCCCAAGTTCGTCCGCCGCAAAAATGCCCAAAAAACGGGTGGGCTATAGACTTGGGAGGGCTGGCCAACTCGTCCGCCGGACTCGGAATGGGCGAGACATTGTGACCGCCTCCGTGTGACAAAATAGGTCATGGGCACAGCCGTAAAAATAAGACCCCAAGGTCCCGTCCCCAAGTTCGTCTCCGCAAAATGCCCAAAAACGGGTGGGCTATAGTCTTGGGGGAGGGGCTGGCCCACTTCGTCCGCCGAACTCGGAATGGGGCGAGACTTACGAGCACCTCCGTGTGCCAAAAATAGCCGCGGCACAATTGCGCCCAAAAATAAGCCCCCAAGGGTCCCGTCCCCAAGTTCGTCCGCCGCAAAAATTCCCAAAAAATGGGTGGGCTATAGCCTTCTGGGGAGTGGCTGGCCAACTTCGTCCGCCGGTCTCGGAATGGGGCGAGACTTTGCGAGTGCCCTCCGTGTGTGTAAAATAGGCCGCGGTCACAGCCGCGCCCAAAAATAAGCCCCGAAGGTCCTGGCCCCAAGTTCGTCCGCGCAAAATGCCCAAAAACGGGTGGGCTATAGCCTTGGGACGGTTCCAACTTCGTCCGCCTCGGACTCGGAATGGGGCGAGATTTTGCGAGCACCCTCCGTGCTGCAAAAAGGCTGCGCGGTTACAGCCGCGCCCAAAAATAAGCCCCGAAGGTCCCGTCCCCAAGTTCGTCCGCCGCAAAAATGCCCAAAAAACGGGTGGGCTATAGCCTTGGGGGGAGGGGCTGGCCCACTTCGTCCGCCGGACTCGGAATGGGGCGAGACTTTGCGAGCGCCCTCTGTGTGCCAAAAATAGGCCGCGGGCACAGCCGCGCCCAAAAATAAGCCCCCGAAGGTCCCGTCCCCAAGTTCGTCCGCCGCAAAAATGCCCAAAAAACGGGAGGGCTATAGCCTTGGGGGGAGGGGCTGGCCAACTTCGTCCGCCGGACTCGGAATGGGGCGAGACTTTGCGACCGCCCTCCGTGTGCCAAAAATAAACCGCGGACACAGCCGCGCCCAATAATAAGCCCCCGAAGGTCCCGTCCCCAACTTCGTCCGCCGCAAAAATGCCCAAAAAATGGGTGGGCTATAGCCTTGGGGGGAGGGGCTGGCCCACTTCGTCCGCCGGACTCGGAATGGGGCGAGACTTTGCGATCACCTCCGTGTGTGCCAAAATAGGCCACGGAACAGCCGCACCCAAAATAAGCCCTGAAGGTCCTGGCCCCCAAGTTCGTCCGCCAAAATGCCCATAAAACGGGAGGGCTATAGCCTTGGGGGAGGGGCTGGCCAACTCGTCCGTACGCGGAATGGGGCGAGACTTACGACCGCCTCCGTGTGCCAAAATAGCCGCTTGGCACAGCCGCGCCCAATAAGCCCCCGAAGGTCCCGTCCCCAAGTTCGTCCGCCGCAAAAATGCCCAAAAATGGGTGGGCTATAGCCTTGGGGGAGGGGCTGGCCCACTCTGTCCGCCGGACTCGGAATGGGGCGAGACTTTGCGATCGCCTCCGTGTGCTGTGGCCAGGCCACGGGCACAGCCGCACTCCAAAATAAGCCCCGAAGGTCCCGTGGCCCCAAGTTCGTCCGCCGCAAAATGCCCATAAAACGGGAGGGCTATAGCCTTGGGAGGGGCTGGCCAACCTGTCCGCCGTACTGGGAATGGGGCGAGACTTTACGACCGCCTCCGTGTGCTAAAGCCAGGCTGCGGCACAGCCGCACCCAAAATAAGCCCCCGAAGGTCCCGTCCCCAAGTTCGTCCGCCGCAAAATGCCCAAAACGGTGGGCTATAGCCTGGGGGAGGGCTGGCCAACTCGTCCGCTCGGACTCAGAATGGGCGAGACTTTACGAGCACCCTCCGTGTGCCAAAAATAGCCGCGGGCACGGCCGCGCCCAAAATAAGCCCCGAAGGTCCCGCCTCCAAGTTCGTCCGCCGCAAAATGCCCAAAACGGGTAGGCTATAGCCTTGGGGAGGTGTGGCGACTTCGTCCGCGACTCGGAATGGGGCACGACTTTGCAGCGCCCTCCGTGTGCCAAAATAGGCCGGGCACAGCCGCCCAAAAATAAGCCCCTAAGGTCCCGCCCCCAAGTTCGTCCGAACGCAAAAATGCCCAAAAACGGTTGGCTATAGCCTGGGAGGTTTGGCTAACTTCGCCCGCTCGGACTCGGAATTGGGCGAGACTTTACGAGCGCCTCGCGTGTGCCAAAATATTCCGCGGGCACAGCCGCGCCCAAAAATAAGCCCCCGAAGGTCCCGTCCCAAGTTCGTACGAAAATGCCCAAAACGGGTGGGCTATAGCCTTGGGGGAGGGGCTGGCCCACTTCGACTGCCGGACTCGGAATGGGGCGAGACTTGCATGAGCGCCCTCGTGTGCCAAAATAGGCCAGGGAACAATCGTGCCAAAAATAAGCCCCAAGGTCCCGTCCCAAGTTCGTCCGCAGCAAAATGCCCATAAAACGGAGGGCTATAGCCTTGGGGAGGGGCTGGCCCACTTCGTCCGCCGGACTCGGAATGGGCGAGATTTGCGACCGCCCTCCGCGTGCCAACCATAGGCCGCGGGGACAGCCGCACCCAAAAATCAGCCCCCAAGGTCCCGTCCCCAAGTTCGGGTCCTCGCCGTAAAATTGCCCAAAACGGGTGGGCTATCGCCTGGGGAGGGGCTGCCCAACTTCGTCCGCCGAACTCGGAATGGGGCGAGACTTTGAGCGCCTCCGTGGTGTGGGCCGCGGGCACAGCCGCGCCCAAAATAAGCCCCGAAGGTCCCTGGCCCCATGTTCGTCTCCGCAAAATGCCCAAAATGGGTGGGCTATAGCCTTGGGAGGGCCTGGCCCACTTCGTCCGCCGGACCAATGCGGCGAGACTTGCAGCGCCCTCCATGTGCCAAAATAGGCCGCGGCACAGCCGCGCCCAAAAATAAGCCCCCTAAGGTCCCGTCCCAAGTTCGTCCGCCGCAAAATGCCCAAAACGGGTGGGCTATAGCCTTGGGGGAGGCTGCCCAACTTCTTTGCCGAACTCTGGAATGGGGCGAGACTTTGCGAGCACCCTCCGTGTACCAAAATCGCCGCGGCACACCGCGCCAAAATAAGGCCCCGAAGGTCCCGTCCCCAAGTTCGTCCGCCGCAAAATGCCCAAAAATGGGTGGGCTATAGCCTTGGGGGAGGGTTGGCCCACTTCGTCCGCCGGACTCAGAATGCGGCGAGACTTTGCGAGCGCCCTCCTTGTGCCAAAAATAGGCCGCGGGCACAGCCGCGCCCAAAAATAAGCCCCCGAAGGTCCCGTCCCCAAGTTCGTCCGCCGCAAAAATGCCCAAAAAATGGGTGGGCTATAGCCTTTGGGGGAGGGGCTGGCCCACTTCGTCCGCCGGACTCGGAATGCGGCGAGACTTTGCGAGCGCCCTCCTTGTGCCAAAAATAGGCCGCGGGCACAGCCGCGCCCAAAAATAAGCCTCCGAAGGTCCCGTCCCTGTTGTCCGCCGCAAAATGCCCAAAATGGGTGGGCTATAGCCTTGGGGGGAGGGGCTGGACAACTTCGCCACCGGACTCGGAATGGGGCGAGACTTTGCGAGCGCCCTCCATGTGCCAAAAATAGGCTGCGAGCACAGCCGCAGCCAAAAATAAGCCCCCTAAGGTCCCGTCCCCAAGTTCATCCGACGCAAAAATGCCCAAAAAACGGGTGGGCTATAGCCTTGGGGGGAGGGGCTGCCCAACTTCGTCTGCCGAACTCGGAATGGGGCGAGACTTTGCGAGCACCCTCCGTGTACCAAAAATCGGCCGCGGGCACAATCGCGCCCAAAAATAAGGCCCCGAAGGTCCCGTCCCCAACTTTTTCCGCCGCAAAAATGCCCAAAAAACGGGTGGGCTATAGCCTTGGGGGACGGGGCTGGCCAACTTCCTGACTGGAGAATGGGGCGAGACTTTGCGAGTGCCCTCCGTGTGCCAAAAATAGGCCGCGGGAACAGCCGTACCCAAAAATAAGCCCCCGAAGGTCCCGTCCCCAAGTTCGTCCGCAGCAACAATGCCCAAAAAATGGGTGGGCTATAGCCTTGGGGGGGGGGGGGGGCAGGCCCACATCGTCCCCCCGACACCGAATGAGGCGAGACTTTGCAGCGCTCCGTGTGCTGGGGGAGGCCGCGGGCACAGCCGCACCCAAAATAAGCCTCCGAAGGTCCCGTCCCCAAGTTCGTCCGCCGCAAAAATGCCCAAAAAATGGGTGGGCTATAGCCTTGGGGGGAGGGGCTGGACAACTTCGCCACCGGACTCGGAATGGGGCGAGACTTTGCGAGCGCCCTCCATGTGCCAAAAATAGGCTGCGAGCACAGCCGCAGCCAAAAATAAGCCCCCGAAGGTCCCGTCCCCAAGTTCATCCGACGCAAAAATGCCCAAAAAACGGGTGGGCTATAGCCTGGGACGGGCTGGCCAACTTCACCGCTGACTCCGGAATGGGGCGAGACTTTACAGAGCCCTCCGTAGCAAAATAGGCCGCGGCACAGCCGCGCCAAAATAAGCCCCGAAGGTCCCGTCCCCAAGTTCGTCCGCCGCAAAATGCCCAAAAATGGGTGGGCTATAGCCTTGGGGGAGGCTGGCCATCACTGACCGCCGGACTCGGAATGGGGCAGACTTTGCAGCGCCTCCGTGTGCCAAAATAGGCCACGGGCACACCGTGCCAAAAATAAGCCCCCGAAGGTCCCCCCCTCAAGTTCGTCCACCGCAAAATGCCCATAAAACGGAGGGTATAGCTCGGGGGAGGGCTGGCCAACTTCCCGCTCGGACTCGGAATGGGGCGAGACTTTGCGACCGCGCCTGTGCCAAAATAGGCCGCGAGGACAGCCGCACCCAAAAATAAGCCCTAAGGTCCCGTCCCCAAGTTCGCCCGCCGCAAAATGCCCAAAAATGGGTGGCCAGCCTTGGGGGAGGGGCTGCCCAACCCGTCCGCCGGACTCGGAATGGGGCGAGACTTTGTGAGCGCCACCGTGTGCAAAATAGGCTGCGGTCACAGCCGCGCCCAAAATAAGCCTCCGAAGGTCCTGGCCCCAAGTTCGTCCGCCGCAAAATTGCCTAAACGGTGGCTATCGCCTTGGGGGAGGGGGCTGCCCAACTTCGTCCGTCGAACTCGGAATGGGGCAAGACTTGCGAGCGCCTCCGTGTGCTGGGCAAAATAGCCGTGCACAGCCGCGCCCAAAAATAAGCCCTCGAAGGTCCCCCCCAAGTTCGTCTCCGCAAAATGCCCAAAAAATGGGTGGGCTATAGCCTTGGGGGGAGGGGCTGGCCCACTTCGTCCGCCGGACTCAGAATGCGACGAGACTTTGCGAGCGCCCTCCTTGTGCCAAAATAGGCCGCGGGCACAGCGCGCCCAAAATAAATCCCCGAAGGTCCCGTCCCAAGTTCGTCCGCAGCAAAATGCCCAAAAATGGGTGGGCTATAGCCTTTGGGGGAGGGGCTGGCCCACTGGTCCGCCGGACTGAATGGCGAGACTTTGCGAGCGCCTTCTTGTGCCAAATAGGACGCGGCACAGCGCCCAAAAATAAGACCCCAAGGTCCCGCCCCAAGTTCCCGCTGCAAAATGCCCAAAACGGGTGGGCTATAGCCTTGGGGGAGGGGCTGGCCCACCCGACCGCCGGACTCGGAATGGGGCGAGACTTTGCAGCGCCTCCGTGTAAAAATTGGGTGGCACAATCGTGCCAAAAATAAGCCCTCAAGGTCCCGCCCCCAAGTTCGTCCGCCGCAAAATGCCCAAAAATGGGTGGGCTATAGCCTTGGGGGAGGGGCTGGCCCACTTGACCGCCGGACTCGGAATGGGCGAGACTTTGCGAGCGCCTCCGTGTGCCAAAATAGCCGCGGCACACCGTGCCAAAAATAAGCCCTCGAAGGTCCCGTCCCCAAGTTCATCCGCCGCAAAAATGCCCATAAAACGGGAGGGCTATAGCCTGGGGGAGGGCTGGCCAACTTCGTCCGCTCGGACTCGAATGGGGCGAGACTTTGCGACCGCGCTCCGTGCTAAAAAGCCGCGGGGACTGCCGCACCCAAAAATAAGGCCCCTAAGGTCCCGTCCCCAAGTTCGTCCGCCGCAAAAATGCCCAAAAAACGGGTGGGCTATAGCCTTGGGGGGAGGGGCTGCCCAACTTCGTCCGCCGGACTCGGAATGGGGAAAGACTTTGCGAGTGCCCTCCGTGTGCCAAAAATAGGCCGCGGCCACAGCCGCGCCCAAAAATAAGCCCCCGAAGGTCCCGTCCCCAAGTTCGTCCGCCGCAAAAATGCCCAAAAAATGGGTGGGCTATAGCCTTGGGGGGAGGGGCTGGCCCACTTCGTCCGCCGGACTCGGAATGCGGCGAGAATTTGCGAGCGCCCTCCTTGTGCCAAAAATAGGCCGCGGGGACTGCCGCACCCAAAAATAAGGCCCCTAAGGTCCCGTCCCCAAGTTCGTCCGCCGCAAAAATGCCCAAAAAACGGGTGGGCTATAGCCTTGGGGGGAGGGGCTGCCCAACCTCTCGCTCGGACTCGGAATGGGGAAAGACTTTGCGAGTGCCCTCCGTGTGCTGGGACAGCGCGGCCACAGCCGCACCCAAAATAAGCCTCAAGGTCCCTCCCCAAGTTCGTCCGCCGCAAAAATGCCCAAAATGGGTGGGCTATAGCCTTGGGGGAGGGCTGGCCCACTCGTCCTGCCCGGACTCGGAATGCGTGGCGAGAATTTGAGCGCCTCCCTGTGCCAAAATAGCCGCGGGCACAGCCGCGCCCAAAAATAAGCCCCCAAGGTCCCGCTCCCCAAGTTCGTCCGCCGCAAAATGCCCAAAAACGGGTGGTCTATAGCCTTGGGGAGGGGCTGCCCAACTCGTCCGCCGAACTCGGAATGGGAGACTTTGCGAGTGCCCTCCGTGTGCCAAAAATAGGCCGCGGGCACAATCGCACCCAAAAATAATCCCCCGAAGGTCCCGTCCCCAAGTTCGTCCGCCGGAAGAATGCCCAAAAAACGGGTGGGCTATAGACTTGGGGGGAGGGGCTAGCCCACTTGTCCGCCGGACTGAATGGGGCGAGACTTTGCAGCACCTCCGTGTGCCAAAATATTCCGCGGGCACAGCCGCGCCCAAAATTAAGCCCCCGAAGGTCCCGTCCCCAAGTTCTTCCGCCGGAATAATGCCCATAAAACGGGAGGGCTATAGTCTTGGGGGGAGGGGCTGGCCAACTTCGTCCGCCGGACTCGGAATGGGGCGAGACATTGCGACCGCTCTCCGTGTGCCAAATTGGCACAGCCGCACCAAAAATAAGCCCCTAAGGTCCTGGTCCCCAAGTTCGTCCGCCAAAATTGCCCAAAAACGGGTGGGGCTATAGCCTCGGGGGAGGGGCTGCCCAACTTCGCCCGCCGAACTCGGAATGGGGCGAGACTTTGCAGCGCTCCGTGTGCAAAATAGGTCTGGGCACAATCGCGCCCAAAATACGCCCAAGGTCCCGCATCTCCCAAGTTCATCCGCCGCAAAATGCCCAAAAATGGGTGGCTATAGCCTTGGGGGAGGGCTGGCCGACTTCGTCCGCCGGACTCGGAATGGGGCGAGACTTTGCGCAGCGCCCTCCGTGTGCTAAAAATAGGCCAGGCACAGCCGCACCCAAAATAAGCCCCCAAGGTCCCACCCAAGTTCGTCCAGTAAAAAAGCCCAAAAAACGGGTGGGCTATAGCCTTGGGGGGACGGGCTGGCCAAGTTCGTCCGCCGGACTCGGAATGGGGTGAGACTTTGCGAGCACCCTCCGTGTGACAAAAATAGGCTGCGGACACAGCCGCACCCAAAAATAAGCCGCCGAAGGTCCCGTCCCCAAGTTCGTCCGCCGTAAAAATGCCCAAAAAACGGGTGGGCTATAGCCTTGGGGGGACGGGCTGGCCAAGTTCGTCCGCCGGACTCGGAATGGGGCGGACTACAGCGCCTCCGTGTGCCAGGCGCGGGCACAGCCGCGCCCAAAAATAAGCCCCCGAAGGTCCCGTCCCCAAGTTAGTCCGCCGTAAAAATGCCCAAAAAACGGGTGGGCTATAGCCTTGGCGGGACGGGCTGGCCAAGTTCGTCCGCCGGACTCGGAATGGGGCGAGACTTTGCGAGCGCCCTCTGTGTGCTAAAAATAGGCCGCGGTCACAGCCGCGCCCAAAAATAACCGCCCGAAGGCCGGGGCGCCAAGTTCGTCCGGCGGAAAAAGGCCACAAAAACGGGTGGGCCATAGCCTTGGGGGGTGGGGCTGGCCAACATCGTCCGCCGGAATCGGAATGGCACGAGACTTTGCGAGCGCCCTCCATGTGCCAAAAATAGGCCACGAGCACAGCCGCAGCCAAAAATAAGCCCCCAAAGGTCCCGTCCCCAAGTTCGTCCGCCGTAAAAATGCCCAAAAAACGGGTGGGCTATAGCCTTGGGGGGACGGGCTGGCCAACTTCGTCCGCCGGACTCGGAATGGGGCGAGACTTTGCGAGAGCCCTCCGTGTGCCAAAAATAGGCCGCGGGCACAGCCGCGCCCAAAAATAAGCCCCCGAAGGTCCCGTCCCCAAGTTCGTCTACGCCAAAAATGCCCAAAAATGGGTGGGCTATAGCCTTGGGGGAGGGGCTGGCCCACTTCGACCGCCGGACTCGGAATGGGGCGAGACTGCGAGCGCTCCGTGTGCCAAAATAGGGCCGCGGCACAATCGTACAAAAATAAGCCCCAAGGTCCTCCCCCAAGTTCGTCCGCCGCAAAATGCCCATAAAACGGGAGGGCTATAGCCTGGGGGAGGGCTGGCCAACTTCGTCCGCCGGACTCGGAATGGGGCGAGACTTTGCGATCAAAGGCCGTGTGCACAATATAGGCCGCGGGGACAGCCGCACCCAAAAATAAGCCCCCTAAGGTCCCGCCCCAAGTTCGTCTCGCCGCAAAATGCCCTAAAAACGGGTGGCTATAGCCTTGGGGGAGGGCTGCCCAACTTCTTCCGCCGGACTCGGAATGGGGCGAGACTTTGCAGCGCCTGTGCCAAAAATAGGCCGCAGGCACAATCGCGCCAAAAATACGCCCGAAGGTCCCGTCCCCAAGTTCGTCCGCCAAAAATGCCCAAAAATGGGTGGGCTATAGCCTTGGGGGAGGGCTGGCCGACTTCGTCCGCCGGACTCGGAATGGGGCGAGACTATGCAGCGCCTCCAGCAAAATAGGCCACTGGGCACAGCCGCACCCAAAATAAGCCCCGAAGGTCCCGTCCCCAAGTCGCCGTAAAATGCCCAAAAACGGTGGGCTATAGCCTTGGGGGACGGGCTGGCCAAGTTCGTCCGCTCGGACTCGGAATGGGGTGAGACTTGCAGCGCCTCCGTGTGACAAAATAGGCCGCGGACACAGCCGCACCCAAAAATAAGCTCCGAAGCTGTCCCGTCCCCAAGTTCGTCCGCCGTAAAATGCCCAAAACGGGTGGGCTATAGCCTTGGGGGACGGGCTGGCCTAGTTCGTCCGCCGGACTCGGAATGGCGCGAGACTTTGCGAGCGCCTCCGTGTGCCAATAGGCCGCTGGCACAGCCGCGCCAAAAATAAGCCCCTGAAGGTCCTGGCCCACAAGTTCGTCTCGCCGTAAAATGCCCAAAAACGGGTGGGCTATAGCCTTGGCGGACGGCTGGCGGTTCGTCCGCCGGACTCGGAATGGGGTGAGACTTTGCGAGCGCCTCCGTACTAAAAATAGGCTGCGTCACAGCCGCGCCCTAAAAATAACTGCCCAAGGCCGGGGCGCCAAATTCATCCGGCGGAAAAAGGCCACAAAAACGGGTGGGCCATAGCCTTGGGGGGTGGGGCTGGCCAACATCGTCCGCCGGAATCGGAATGGCACGAGACTTTGCGAGAGCCCTCCAAGTGCCAAAAATAGGCCACGAGCACAGCCGCAGCAAAAAATAAGCCCCCAAAGGTCCCGTCCCCAAGTTCGTCCGCCGTAAAAATGCCCAAAAAACGGGTGGGCTATAGCCTTGGGGGGACGGGCTGGCCAACTTCGTCCGCCGGACTCGGAATGGGGCGAGAATTTGCGAGAGCCCTCCGTGTGTGCCAAAATAGGCCGCTGGCACAGCCGCGCCCAAAAATAAGCCCCGAAGGTCCCGTCCCAAGTTCGCCCCGCAAAAATGCCCAAAATGGGTGGGCTATAGCCTTGGGGGAGGCTGGCCGACTCGTCCGCCGGACTCGGAATGGGCGAGACTTTGCGAGCGCCTCCGTGTGCAAAAATAGGCCGGGCACAGCCGCGCCAAAAATAAGCCCCGAAGGTCCCGCCCACAAGTTCGCCGTAAAATGCCCAAAAACGGGTGGGCTATAGCCTTGGGGGGAGGGGCAGGCCGACTTCGTCCGCCGGACTCGGAATGGGGTGAGACTTTGCGAGCGCCCTCCGTGTGACAAAAATAGGCCGCGGACACAGCCGCACCCAAAAATAAGCCCCCGAAGGTCCCGTCCCCAAGTTCGTCCGCCGTAAAAATGCCCAAAAAACGGGTGGGCTATAGCCTTGGGGGGACGGGCTGGCCTAGTTCGTCCGCCGGACTCGGAATGGGGCGAGACTTTGCGAGCGCCCTCCGTGTGCCAAAAATAGGCCGCGGGCACAGCCGCGCCCAAAAATAAGCCCCCGAAGGTCCCGTCCACAAGTTCGTCCGCCGTAAAAATGCCCAAAAAACGGGTGGGCTATAGCCTTGGCGGGACGGGCTGGCCAAGTTCGTCCGCCGGACTCGGAATGGGGTGAGACTTTGCGAGCGCCCTCCGTGTACTAAAAATAGGCCGCGGTCACAGCCGCGCCCAAAAATAACTGCCCGAAGGCCGGGGCGCCAAATTCATCCGGCGGAAAAAGGCCACAAAAACGGGTGGGCCATAGCCTTGGGGGGTGGGGCTGGCCAACATCGTCCGCCGGAATCGGAATGGCACGAGACTTTGCGAGCGCCCTCCATGTGCCAAAAATAGGCCACGAGCACAGCCGCAGCCAAAAATAAGCCCCCAAAGGTCCCGTCCCCAAGTTCGTCCCTGTAAAATGCCTAAAAACGGGTGGGCTATAGCCTCGGGGGACGGGCTGGCCAACTTCGTCCGCCGGACTCGGAATGGGGTGAGACTTTGCAGAGCCCTCCGTGTGCCAAAATAGGTGCGGGCACAGCCGCGCCCAAAAATAAGCCCCCGAAGGTCCCGCCCCAAGTTCGTCCGCCGCAAAATGCCCAAAAATGGGTGGGCTATAGCCTTGGGGGAGGGCTGGCCCACTCGACCGCCGGACTCGGAATGGGGCGAGACTTTGCAGCGCCTCCGTGTGCCAAAATAGGCCGGGCACACCGTGCCAAAAATAAGCCCCCGAAGGTCCCGCCCCAAGTTCGTCACGCAAAATGCCCATAAAACGGGAGGGCTATAGCCTTGGGGGAGGGGCTGGCCAACTGTCCGCCGGACTCGGAATGGGTCGAGACTTTGCGCACCGCAGTGCCTGGGTTATAGCGCGCGACAGCCGCACCCAAAAATAAGCCCCCAAGGTCCCAAGTCCCAAGTTCGTCCGCCGCAAAATGCCCAAAAACGGGGGTGGGCTATAGCCTTGGGGAGGGGCTGCCCAACTTCTTCCGCCCGGACTCGGAATGGGGCGACACTTTGCGAGCGCCTCCGTGTCCTCAAAATAGGCCGTGGGCACAGCCGCTGGCCCAAAAATAAGCCTCCGAAGGTCCCGTCCCCAAGTTCGTCCAAAATTGCCCAAACGGGTGGGCTATCGCCTTGGGGAGGGGGCTAGCCCACTTGTCCGGACTCGGAATGGGGCGAGACTTTGCGAGCGCCTCCGTGTGCCAAAATATTCCGCGGGCACAGCCGCGCCCAAAATAAGCCCCCGGTCCCGCCCCAAGTTCTTCCGCCGCAAAATGCCCATAAAACGGGAGGGCTATAATCTTGGGAGGGCTGGCCAACTCTGTCCGCCCGGACTCGGAATGGGGGCGAGACTTTGCGACCAGTCTCCGTGTGCTAAATAGGCTGGGCACAGCCGCACCAAAAAATACGCCCCCTAAGGTCCCGTCCCAATGTACTTCGGCCCCAAAATTCCCCAAAAACGGGGTGGGCTTTCGCCTTGGGGGGGGGGCTGGCCCACTTCGTCCGCCGGACTCGGAATGGGGCGAGACTTTGCGAGCGCCTCCGTGTGCCAATAGGCTGCGGGCACAAATCGCGCCCAAAAATAAGCCCTGAAGGTCCCGTCCCCAAGTTCGTCCGCCGCAAAATGCCCAAAAAGGGTTGCGCTATAGCCTTGGGACGGGCTGGCCCACTTCGTCCGCTCGGACTCGGAATGGGGCGAGACTTTGCAGCGCCTCCATGTGCCAAAAATAGGGGCTGGCACAGCCGCACCCAAAAATAAGCCCTCGAAGGTCCCGTCCCCAAGTTCGTCCGCCTGCAAAATGCCCAAAAAATGTGTGGGCTATAGCCTTGGGGGGACGGGCTGGCCCATTTCGTCCGCCGGACTCGGAATGCGGCGAGACTTTGCGAGCACCCTCCGTGTGCCAAAACTATTCCGCGGGCACAGCCGCGCCCAAAAATAAGCCCCCGAAGGTCCCGTCCCCAAGTTCTTCCGCCGCAAAAATGCCCAAAAAACGGGTGGGCTATAGCCTTGGGGGGAGGGGCTGACCAACTTCGTCCGCCGAACTCGGAATGGGGCGAGACTTTTCGAGCGCCCTCCATGTGCCAAAATAGGCCACAAGGCACCGCGCCCAAAATACGCCCGAAGGTCCCGTCCTCAAGTTCGTCCTCACGCAAAATGCCCAAAAATGGGTGGGCTATAGCCTTGGGTGGAGGGGCTGGCCGCCTCATCCGCCGGACTCGGAATGGGGCGAGACTTGCGATCGCCTCCGTGTGCTGAAAATAGCGGCACAGCCGCACTCCAAAAATAAGCCCCCGAAGGTCCCTGGTCCCCAAGTTCGTCTCCGTAAAATGCCCAAAAACGGGTGGGCTATAGCCTTGGGGGACGGGGCTGGCCAAGTTCGTCCGCACGGACTCGGAATGGGGTGAGACTTATGCAGCGCCTCCGTGTGACAAAATAGGCCATGACACAGCCAGCACCAAAAATAAGCCCCCGAAGGTCCCGTCCCCAAGTTCGTCCGCCGTAAAAATGCCCAAAAAACGGGTGGGCTATAGCCTTGGGGGGACGGGCTGGCCAAGTTCGTCCGCCGGACTCGGAATGGGGCGAGACTTTGCGAGCGCCCTCCGTGTGCCAAAAATAGGCCGCGGGCACAGCCGCGCCCAAAAATAAGCCCCCGAAGGTCCCGTCCCCAAGTTCGTCCGCCGAAAAAATGCCCAAAAAACGGGTGGGCTATAGCCTTGGGGGGACGGGCTGGCCAAGTTCGTCCGCCGGACTCGGAATGGGGCGAGACTTTGCGAGCGCCCTCTGTGTGCTAAAAATAGGCCGCGGTCACAGCCGCGCCCAAAAATAACCGCCCGAAGGCCGGGGCGCCAAGTTCGTCCGCCGGAAAAAGGCCACAAAAACGGGTGGGCCATAGCCTTGGGGGGTGGGGCTGGCCAACTTCGTCCGCCGGACTCGGAATGGTGCGAGAATTTGCGAGCGGCCTCCGTGTGCCAAAAATAGGCCGCGGGCACAGCCGCGCCCAAAAATAACTGCCCAAAGTCCGGGGCGCCAAGTTCGTCCAGCGTAAAAAGCCACAAAAACGGGTGGGCTATAGCCTTGGGGGGTGTGGCTGGCCAACTTCGTCCGCCGGGCTTGGAATGGCGCGAGACTTTGCGAGCGCCCTCCGTGTGCCAAAAATAGGCCGCGGGCACAGCCGCCGCAAAATAACCGATGGCCGGGCGCCAAGTTCTGGTCCAGCGGAAAGGCCACAAAACGGGTGGGCTATAGCCTTGGGGTGGGGCCGGCCGACTTCGGGACCGCCGACTGAATGGCGCTAGACTTTGCGAGCGGCCTCCAAAATAGGCTGCGGCCACAGCCGCGCCAAAACAACGCCCAAAGGCCGGGCGCCAAGTTCGCTCCAGCGGAAAAGACCACCAAAACGGGTGGGCTATAGCCTTGGGGGTGGGGCTGCCCAACATTGTCCGCCGGACTCGGAATGGCGCGAGCCTTGCGAGCGGCCTCCGTGTGTGCCAAATAGGCTGGGCACAGCCGCCCAAAATAACCGCCCAAGGCCAGGGCGCCAAGTTCGCCCAGCGGAAAAAGGCCACAAAACGGGTGGCCATAGGCTTGGGGGTGGGGTTGACAACTTGGTCCGCCGGACTCGGAATGGCACGAGACTTTGCGAAAGTGGCCTCCGTGGTGCCAAAATAGGCCGTAGGCACAGCCACAAGACAAAAATAACTGGCCGAAGGCCGGGCGCCAAGTTCGTCCAGCGGAAAAAGGCCACAAAAACGGGTGGGCTATAGGCTTGGGGGGGGTTGGACAACTTCGTCCGCCGGACTCGGAATGGCACGAGACTTTGCGAGTGGCCTCCTGCCAAAAATAGGCCGAGGCACAGCCGCAAGACAAAAATAACCGCCAAGGCCGGGCGCCAAGTTCGTCCAGCGGAAAAGGCCACGAAAACGAGTGGGCTATAGCCCTGGGGTGGGGCTGGCCAACTTCGTCCGGACTCGAATGGCGCGAGACTTTGCAGCGGCCTCCGTGTGATAAAAATTTGGGCACAGCCGCAAAAATAACCGCCCAAGGACAGGGCGCCAAGTTCCACCGGAAAAAGGCCACGAAAACGAGTGGGCTATAGCCTTGGGGGGTGGGGCTGGCCAACTTCGTCCGCCAGACTCGGAATGGCGCGAGACTTTGCGAGCGGCCTCCGTGTGCCAAAATTAGGCTGCAGGCACAACCACGCCCAAAAATAACCGCCCGAAGGCCGGGGCGCCAAGTTCGTACAGCGGAAAAAGGGCACAAAAACGGGTGGTCTATAGCCTTGGGGGGTGGGGCTGGCCAACTTCGTCCGCCAGACTCGGAATGGTGCGAGACTTTACAAGCGGTCTCCGTGTGTCAAAAATAGGCCGCGGGCACAGCCGCACCCAAAAATAACCGTCCGAAGGCCGGGGCGCCAAGTTCGTCCAGCGGAAAAAGGCCACAAAAACGGGTAGGCTATTGCCTTGGGGTTTGGGGCTGGCCAACTTCATCCGCCGGACTCGGAATGGCGCGAGACTTTGCGAGCGGCCTCCGTGTGCCAAAAATAGGCTGCGGGCACAGGCGCCCCCAAAAATAACCGCCCGAAGACCAGGGCGCCAAGTTCGTCCAGCGGAAAAAGGCCACAAAAACGGGTGACCTATAGCCTTGGGGGGTGGGGCTGGCCAACTTCGTCCGCCGGACTCGGAATGGCGCGAGACTTTGCGAGAGGCCGCCGTGGGGCAGAATTAGGCTGCAGGCACATCCGCGCGGTAAAATAACCGCCCGAAGGCCGGGGCGCCAAGTTCGTACAGCGGAAAAAGGGCACAAAAACGGGTGGTCTATAGCCTTGGGGGGTGGGGCTGGCCAACTTTGTCCGCCGGACTCAGAATGGCGTGAGACTTTACGAGCGGCCTCCGTGTGTCAAAAATAGGCCGTGGGCACAGCCGCGCCCAAAAATAACCGCCCGAAGGCCGGGGCACCAAGTCTGGCCCAGCGGAAAAAGGCCACAAAACGGATAGGCTATTGCCTTGGGGGTGGGGCTGGCCAACTCGTCCGGACTCGGAATGGCGAGACTTTGCGAGCGGTCTCCGTGTGCCAAAATAGGCTGCGGCACAGCCGCCCAAAATAACCGCCCAAGGCCAGGGCGCCAAGTTCGCCCAACGGAAAAAGGCCACAAAAACGGGTGGGCTATAGCCTTGGGGGCTGGCCAACTTCGTCCGCGGACTCGGAATGGCACGAGACTTTGCGAGTGGCCTCCGTGCCAAAATAGGCAGTAGGCACAGCAAGACAAAAATAACCGCCCAAAGGCAGGGGCACCAAGTTCGTCCAGCGGAAAAGGCCACGAAAACGTGTGGGCTATAGCCTTCGGGGTGGGCCTGGCCAACTTCGTCCGCCCGGACTCGGAATGGCGCGAGACTTTGCAGTGGCCTCCGTGGTGCCAAAATAGGGCCGCGGCACAGCCGCGCCCAAAATAACCTCCTGAAGGCCGCGCCAAGTTCGTCAAGCGGAAAAAGGCCACAAAACGGGTGGGCTATAGCCTTGGGGGTGGGGCTGGCCAACTTCTGTCCGGACTCGGAATGGCGCGAGACTTTGCGCGGCCTCCGTAAAATAGGCGGCCACAGCCGCGCCCAAAAACAACGCCCCAAAGGCTGGGGCGCCAAGTTCGTCCAGCTGAAAAAGGCCACCAAAACGGGTGGGCTATAGCCTTGGGGGGTGGGGCTAGCCAAAATCGTCCGCCGGACTCGGAATGGCACGAGACTTTGCGAGCGGCCTCCGTGTTCCAAAAATAGGCCACGGGCACAGCCGCGGACAAAAATAACCGCCCGAAGGCCAGGGCGCCAAGTTCGTCCAGCGGAAACCGGCCACCAAACCGGGTCGGCTATTGCCTTGGGGGGTGGGGCTGGCCAACTTCGTCCGCCGGACTCGGAATGGCGCGAGACTTTGCGAGTGGCCTCCTTGTGCCAAAAATAGGCTGCGGGCACAGCCGCGCCCAAAAATAACTGCCCGAAGGCCAGGGCGCCAAGTTTGTCCAGCGGAAAAAGCCCACAAAAACGGGTGAGCTATAGCCTTTGGGGGTGGGGCTGGCCAACTTCGTCCGTCGGACTCGGAATGGTACGAGACTTTGCAAGCGGTCTCCGTGTGCCAAAAATAGGCCGCAGGCACGGCCGCACCCAATAATAACCCCCCGAAGGCCGGGGCGCCAAGTTCGTCCAGCGGAAAAAGGCCACGAAAACGGGTGGGCTATAGCCTTGGGGGGTGGGGCTGGCCAACTTCGTCCGCCGGACTCGGAATGGCGCGAGACTTTGCGAGCAGCCTCCGTGTGCCAAAAATAGGCCGGGGCAAAGCCGCGCCCAAAAATAACCGCCCGAAGGCCGGGGCGCCAAGTTTGTCCAGCGGAAAAAGGCCACAAAAGCTGGTGGGCTATAGCCTTGGGGGGTGGGGCTGGCGAACTTCGTCCGCCGGACTCGGAATGGCGCGAGACTTTGCGAGCGGCCTCCGTGTGCCAAATATAGGCCGCGGGCACAGCCGTGCCCAAAATTAACCGCCCGAAGGCCGGGACGCCAAGTTCGTCAAGCGGAAAAAGGCCACAAAAACGGGTGGCTATAGCCTTGGGGAGTGGGGCTGGCAAACTTCGTCTGCCGGACTTGGAATGGCGCGAGACTTTGCGAGCGGCCTGCATGTGCCAAAAATAGGCCGCGTGCACAGCCGCGCCCAAAAATAACCGCCCGAAGGCCGGGGCGCCAAGTTCGTCCAGCGGAAAAAGGCCACGAAAACGGGTGGGCTATAGCCTTCGGGGGTGGGGCTGGCCGAATTCGTCCGCCGGACTCGGAATGGCGCGAGACTTTGCGAGTGGCCTCCGTGTGTCAAAAATAGGCCGCAGGCACAGCCGCGCCCAAAAATAACCTCCTGAAGGCCGGGGCGCCAAGTTCGTCCAGCGGAAAAAGGCCACGAAAACGGGTGGGCTATAGCCTTGGGGGGTGGGGCTGGCCCACTTCGTCCGCCGGACTCGGAATGGCGCGAGACTTTGCGAGCGGCCTCCGTGTGCCAAAAATAGGCAGTAGGCACAGCTGTGCACAAAAATAACCGCCCGAAGGCCGGGGCGCCAAGTTCGTCCAGCGGAAAAAGGCCACGAAAACGGATAGGCTATTGCCTTGGGGGGTGGGGCTGGCCAACTTCGTCCGCCGGACTCGGAATGGCGCGAGACTTTGCGAGCGGTCTCCGTGTGCCAAAAATAGGCTGCGGGCACAGCGCCCCAAAATAACCGCCCGAAGGCCAGGGCGCCAAGTTCGGCCCAACGGAAAAAGGCCACAAAACGGGTGGGCTATAGCCTTGGGGGTGGGGCTGGCCCACTTCGTCCGCCTCGGACTCGGAATGGCACGAGACTTTGCGAGGGCCTCCGTGTGCCAAAAATAGGCAGTAGGCACAGCGCACAAAAATAACCGCCCAAAGGCAGGGGCACCAAGTTCGGCCCAGCGGAAAAGGCCACGAAACGGGTGGGCTATAGCCTTCGGGGTGGCTGGCCAACCGTCCGGACTCGGAATGGCGCGAGACTTTGCGAGTGGCCTCCGTGTGCCAAAAATAGGCCGCGGGCACAGCCGCGCCCAAAAATAACCTCCTGAAGGCCGGGGCGCCAAGTTCGTCAAGCGGAAAAAGGCCACAAAAACGGGTGGGCTATAGCCTTGGGGGGTGGGGCTGGCCAACTTCGTCCGCCGGACTCGGAATGGCGCGAGACTTTGCGCGCGGCCTCCGTGTGCCAAAAATAGGCCGCGGCCACAGCCGCGCCCAAAAACAACGGCCCAAAGGCTGGGGCGCCAAGTTCGTCCAGCTGAAAAAGGCCACCAAAACGGGTGGGCTATAGCCTTGGGGGGTGGGGCTAGCCAAAATCGTCCGCCGGACTCGGAATGGCACGAGACTTTGCGAGCGGCCTCCGTGTTCCAAAAATAGGCCACGGGCACAGCCGCGGACAAAAATAACCGCCCGAAGGCCGGGGCGCCAAGTTCGTCCAGCGGAAAAAGGCCACAAAAACGGGTAGGCTATTGCCTTGGGGGGTGGGGCTGGCCAACTGTCCGCTCGGACTCGGAATGGCGCGAGACTTTGCAGTGGCCTCCTGTGCCAAAATAGGCTGGCGGGCACAGCCGCGCCAAAATAACTGCCCGAAGGCCAGGGCGCCAAGTTTGTCCAGCGGAAAAGCCCACAAAAACGGGTGAGCTATAGCCTTTGGGGGTGGGTTGGCCAACTCGTCCGTCGGACTCGGAATGGTACGAGACTTTGCAAGCGGTCTCCGTGTGCAAAAATAGCCGCAGGCACGGCCGCACCCAATAATAACCCCCAAGGCCGGGCGCCAAGTTCGGCCCAGCGGAAAAGGCCACGAAAACGGGTGGGCTATAGCCTTGGGGGTGGGGCTGGCCAACTTCGTCCGCCGGACTCGGAATGGCGCGAGACTTTGCAGCAGCCTCCGTGTGAAAATAGGCCGCGGGCAAAGCCGCGCCTAAAATAACCGCCCAAGGCCGGGCGCCAAGTTTGTCCAGCGGAAAAAGGCCACAAAAGCTGGTGGGCTATAGCCTTCGGGGGTGGGGCTGGCGAACTTCGTCCGCCGGACTCGGAATGGCGCGAGACTTTGCGAGCGGCCTCCGTGTGCCAAATATAGGCCGCGGCACAGCCGTGTCTAAAATTAACCGCCCAAGGCCGGGACGCCAAGTTCGCTGGAAAGGCCACAAAAACGGGTGGCTATAGCCTTGGGGTGTGGGGCTGGCAAACTTCGTCCGCCGGACTTGGAATGGCGCGAGACTTTGCGAGCGGCCTGCATGTGCCAAAAATAGGCCAAGGCACAGCCGCCTAAAAATAACCGCCCGAAGGCCGGGCGCCAAGTCGTCCAGCGGAAAAGGCCACGAAACGGGTGGGCTATAGCCTTCGGGGTGGGGCTGGTCCGGACTTGGAATGGCGCGAGACTTTGCGAGTGGCCTCCGTGTGTCAAAAATAGGCCGCAGGCATAGCCGCGCCCAAAAATAACCTCCTGAAGGCCGGGGCGCCAAGTTCGTCCAGCGGAAAAAGGCCACGAAAACGGGTGGGCTATAGCCTTGGGGGGTGGGGCTGGCCCACTTCGTCCGCTGACTCGAATGGCGCGAGACTTTGCGAGCGGCCTCCGTGTGCCAAAAATAGGCAGTAGGCACAGCTGCGCACAAAAATAACCGCCCGAAGGCCGGGTCGCCAAGTTCGTCCAGCGGAAAAAGGCCACGAAAATGGGTGGGCTATAGCCTTCGGGGGTGGGGCTGGCCAACTTCGTCCGCCGGACTCGGAATGGCGCGAGACTTTGCGAGCAGCCTCCGTGTGCCAAAAATAGGCCGCGGGCACAGCCGCGCCCAAAAATAACCGCCCGAAGGCCGGGGCGCCAAGTTTGTCCAGCGGAAAAAGGCCACAAAAGCTGATGGGCTATAGCCTTGGCGGGTGGGGCTGGCGAACTTCGTCCGCCGGACTCGGAATGGCGCGAGACTTTGCGAGCGGCCTCCGTGTGCCAAATATAGGCCGCGGGTACAGCCGTGCCCAAAATTAACCGCCCGAAGGCCGGGGCGCCAAGTTCGGCCAGCGGAAAAAGGCCACAAAAACGGGTGACCTATAGCCTTGGGGGGTGGGGCTTGCCCACTTCGTCCGCCGGACTCGGAATGGCGCGAGACTTTGCGAGCGGCCTCCGTGTGCCAAAATTAGGCTTCAGGCACAGCCGCGCCCAAAGATAACCGCTCCAAGGCCGGGGCGCCAAGTTCGTCAAGCGGAAAAAGGCCACAAAAACGGGTGGGCTATAGCCTTGGGGAGTGGGGCTGGCAAACTTCGTCCGCCGGACTTGGAATGGCGCGAGACTTTGCGAGCGGCCTGCGTGTGCCAAAAATTGGCCGCGTGCACAGCCGCGATAAAAAAAAACCGCCCAAAGGCCGGGGCGCCAAGTTCGTCCAGCGGAAAAAGGCCACAAAAACGGGTGGGCTATTGCCTTGGGGGGTGGGGCTGGCCAACTTCGTCCGCCGGACTCGGAATGGTGCTAGACTTTGCGAGCGGCCTTCGTGTGTCAAAAATAGGCCGCGGGCACAGCCGCGCCCAAAAATAACTGCCTGAAGGCCGGGGCGCCAAGTTCGTCCAGCGGAAAAAGGCCAAAAAAACGGGTAGGTTATTGCCTTGGGGGGTTGGGCTGGCCAACTTCGTCCGCCGGACTCGGAATGGCGCGAGACTTTGCGAGCGGCCTCCGTGTGCCAAAAATAGGCCGCGGACACAGCCGCGCCCAAAACTAACAGCCCGAAGGCCAGGGCGCCAAGTTCGTCCAGCGGAAAAAGGCCACAAAAACGGGTGGGCTATAGCCTTTGGGGGTGGGGCTGGTCAACTTCGTCCGCCGGACTCGGAATGGCACGAGACTTTGCGAGCGGCCTCCATGTGCCAAAAATAGGCCGCAGGCACAGCCGCGCCCAAAAATAACTGCCCGAAGGCCGGGGCGCCAAGTTCGTCCAGCGGAAAAAAGGTCACGGGGTGCCAAGTTCGTCCAGCGGAAAAAGGTCACGAAAACGGGTGGGCTATAGCATTGGGGGGTGGGGCTGGCCAACTTCGTCCGCCGGACTCTGAATGGCGCGAGACTTTGCGAGCGGCCTCCGTGAGCCAAAAATAGGCTTCGGGCACAGCCGCGCCCAAAAATAATCGCCCGAAGGCCGGGGCGCCAAGTTCGTCCAGCGGAAAAAGGCCACAAAAGCGGGTGGGCTATAGCCTTGGGGGGTGGGGCAGGCCAACTTCGTCCGCCGGACTCGGAATGGTGTGAGACTTTGCGAGCGGCCTCCGTGTGCCAAAAATAGGTCGCGGTCATAGCCACGCCCAAAAATAACTGCCCGAAAGCCGGGGCGCCAAGTTCGTCCAGCGGAAAAAGGCCACAACAACGTGTGGGCCATAGCCTTGGGAGGTGGGGCTGGCCAACTTCGTCCGCCGGACTCGGAATGGCGCAAGACTTTGCGAGCGGCCTCCATGCGCCCAAAATAGGCCGTTGTCACAGCCGTGCCCAAAAATAACCACCCGAAGGCCGGGGAGCCAAGTCCGTCCAGCGGAAAAAGGCCACAAAAACGGGTGGGCTATAGCCTTGGGGGGTGGGGCTGGCCAACTTCGTCCGCCGGACTCGGAATGGCGCGAGACTTTGCGAGCGGCCTCCGTGTGCCAAATATAGGCCACGGACACAGCCCTGCCCAAAATTAACCGCTCGAAGGCAGGGACGCCAAGTTCGTCAAGCGGAAAAAGGCCTCAAAAACGGGTGGGCTATAGCCTTGGGGGGTGGGGCTGGAAAACTTCGTCCGCCGGACTCGGAATGGCGCGAGACTTTGTGAGCGGCCTGCGTTCCAAAAATAGGCCGCAGGCACAGCCGCGCCCAAAAATAACCACCCGAAGGACGGGGCGCCAAGTTCGGCCAGCGGAAAAAGGCCACAAAAACGGGTGACCTATAGCCTTGGGGGGTGGAGCTGGTAAACTTTGTCCGCCGGACTCGGAATTGCGCGAGACTTTGCGAGCGGCCTCCGTGTGCCAAAAATAGGCCGCAGGCACAGCCGGGCCCAAAAATAACCACCCGAAGGCCGGGGCGCCAAGTTCGTCCAGCGGAAAAAGGCCACAAAAGCGGGTGGGCTATAGCCTTGGGGGGTGGGGCTGGCCCACTTCGTCCGCCGGACTCGGAATGGCGCAAGATATTGCGAGCGGCCTCCGTGTGCCAAAAATAGGCCGCGGGCACAGCCGCGCCCAAAATTAACCGCTCCAAGGCCGGGGCGCCAAGTTCGTCAAGCGGAAAAAGGCCACAAAAACGGGTGGGCTATAGCCTTGGGGAGTGGGGCTGGCAAACTTCGTCCGCCGGACTCGGAATGGCGCAATACTTTGTGAGCGGCCTCCATGTGCCAAAAGAGGCACAGCGTGCCAAAATTAACCGCCCAAGGCCGGGCGCCAAGTTCAAGCGGAAAAAGGCCACAAAAACGGGTGGGCTATAGCCTTGGGGAGTGGGGCTGGCAAACTTCGTCTGGTCGGACTTGGAATGGCGCGAGACTTTGCGAGCGGCCCGCGGTGCTAAAATTGGCGCGCACAGCCGCGAGAAAAAAACCGCCCAAAGGCCGGGCGCCAAGTTCGGCCCAGCGGAAAAAGGCCACAAAACGGGTGGGCTATTGCCTTGGGGTGTGGTGCTGGCCAACTTCGTCCGGACTCGGAATGGTGCTAGACTTTGCGAGCGGTCGTCGTGTGTCAGCGGGCACAGCCGCGCCAAAAATAACTGCCTGAAGGCCGGGCGCCAAGTTCGCCCAGCGGAAAAGGCCAAAAACGGTAGGTTATTGCCTTGGGGTTGGGCTGGCCAACTCGTCCGCCGGACTCGGAATGGCGCGAGACTTTGCGAGCGGCCTTCGTGTGCCAAGAAGAGGCCGCGGACACAGCCCCGCCCAAAATTAACCACACGAAGGCCGGGGCTCCATGTTCGTCCGGCGGAAAATGGCCACAAAAACGGGTGGGCTATAGCCTTTGGGGGTGGGGCTGGTCAACTTCGTCTCGGACTCGGAATGGCACGAGACTTTGCGAGCGGCTCCATGTGCCAAAATAGGCCGCAGGCACAGCCGCGCCAAAAATAACTGCCCAAGGCCGGGCGCCAAGTTCGTCCAGCGGAAAAAAGGTCACGGGGTGCCAAGTTCGTCCCGCGGAAAAAGGTCACGAAAACGGGTGGGCTCTAGCAGTGGGGGGTGGGGCAGGCCAACTTCGTCCGCCGGACACGGAATCGCGCGAGCCTAAGCGAGCGGCCGCCGAGAGCCCAAAATAGCTGGCACAGCCGCGCCCAAAATAATCGCCCAAGGCCGGGCGCCAAGTTCGCCCAGCTGAAAAGGTCACGAAACCGGGTGGGCTATAGCATTGGGGGGTGGGGCTGGCCAACCTCGTCCGCCGGACTCGGAATGGTGTGAGACTTTGCGAGCGGCCTCCGTGTGCCAAAAATAGGTCGCGGTCATAGCCACGCCCAAAAATAACTGCCCGAAAGCCGGGGCGCCAAGTTCGTCCAGCGGAAAAAGGCCACAACAACGTGTGGGCCATAGCCTTGGGAGGTGGGGCTGGGCAACTTCGTCCGCCGGACTCGGAATGGCGCAAGACTTTGCGAGCGGCCTCCATGTGCCCAAAATAGGCCGTTGTCACAGCCGTGCCCAAAAATAACCACCCGAAGGCCGGGGAGCCAAGTCCGTCCAGCGGAAAAAGGCCACAAAAACGGGTGGGCTATAGCCTTGGGGGGTGGGGCTGGCCAACTTCGTCCGCCGGACTCGGAATGGCGCGAGACTTTGCGAGCGGCCTCCGTGTGCTAAAAATAGGCCGCGGGCAGAGCCGCGCCCAAAAATAACTGCCCGAAGGCCGGGGCTCCAAGTTCGTCCTGCGGAAAAAGGCCACAAAACGGGTGGGCTATAGCCTTGGGGGGTGCGGCTGGCCAACTTCGTCCGCCGGACTCGGAATGGCGCGAGACTTTGCGAGCGGCCTCCGTATGCCAAGAAGAGGCCGCGGGCACAGCCGCGTCCAAAAATAACCGCCCGAAGGCCGCGGCGTCAAGTTCGTCCAGCGGAAAAAGGCCACAGAAACGGGTGGGCTATAGCCTTGGGGGGTGGGGCTGGCCAAATTCGTCCGCCGGACTCGGAATGGCGCGAGACTTTGTGAGTGGCCTCCGTGTGCCAAAAATAGGCCGCGGGCATAGCCACGCACAAAAATAACCACCCGAAGACCGGTGCGCCAAGTTCGTCCAGCGGAAAAAGGCCACGAAAACGGGTGGGCTACAGCCTTGGGGGGTGGGGCTGGCCAACTTCATACGTCGGACTCGGAATGGCGCGAGACTTTGCAAGCGGCCTCCGTGTGGCCGCGGCACAGCCGCCCAAAAATAACTGCCCAAAGGCCGGGGTTCCAAGTTCGTCCTGCGGAAAAAGGCCACAAAACGGGTGGGCTATAGCCTTGGGGGGTGGGGCTGGCCAACTTCGTCCGCCGGACTCGGAATGGCGCGAGACTTTGCAAGCGGCCTCCGTGTGCCAAAAATAGGACGCGGGCACAGCCACGCCCAAAAATAACTGCCCGAAGGCCGGGGTTCCAAGTTCGTCTTGCGGAAAAAGGCCACAAAACGGGTGGGCTATAGCCTTGGGGGGTGGGGCTGGCCAACTTCATACGCCGGACTCAGAATGGCGCGAGACTTTGCAAGCGGCCTCCGTGTGCCAAAAATAGGCCGCGGGCACAGCCGCGCCCAAAAATAACTGCCCGAAGGCCGGGGTTCCAAGTTCGTCCAGCGGAAAAAGGCCACAAAACGGGTGGGCTATAGCCTTGGGGGGTGCGACTGGCCCACTTCGTCCGCCGGACTCGGAATGGCGCGAGACTTTGCGAGCGGCCTCCGTGTGCCAAAAATAGGCCGCGGGCACAGCCGCACCAAAAAATAACCGCCCGATGGTCGGGGCGCCAAGTTCGTCCTGCGGAAAAAGGCCACAAAAACGGGTGGGCTATAGCCTTGGGGGGTGGGGCTGGCCCACTTCGTCCGCCGGACTCGGAATAGCGCGATACTTTTCGAGCAGCCTCTGTGTGCCAAAAATAGGCTGCGGTCACAGCCGCGCCCAAAAATAACCACCCGAAGGCCGGGGCGCCAAGTTCGTCCAGCGGAAAACGGCCACAAAAACAGGTGGGCTATAGCATTGGGGGGTGGGGCTGGCCAACTTCGTCCGCCGGACTCGGAATGGCGCGAGACTTTGCGAGTGGCCAACGTGTGCCAAGAAGAGGCCGCGGGCACAGCCGCGCCCAAAAATAACCGCCCGAAGGCCGGGGCGCCATGTTCGTCCAGCGGAAAAAGGCCAAAAAAATGGGTGGGCTATAGCCTTGCGTGGTGGGGCTGGCCCACTTCGTCCGCCGGACTCGGAATGGTGCGAGACTTTGCGAGCGGCCTCCGTGTTAAAAAAATAGGCCGCGGGCACAGCCGCGCCAAAAAATAACCGCCCGAAGGCCGGGGCGCCAAGTTCGTCCAGCGGAAAAAGGCCACAAAAACGGGTGGGCTATAGCCTTGGGGGGTGGGGCTGGCCCACTTCGTCCGCCGGACTCGGAATGGCGCGAGGCTTTGCGAACAGCCTCCATGTGCCAAAAAATAGGCCGCGGGCACAGCCGCGCCCAAAAATAACCGCCCAAAGGCCGGGGCGCCAAGTTCATCCAGCGGAAAAAGGCCACAACAACGGGTGGGCTATAGCCTTGGGGGGTGGGGCTGGCCGACTTCGTCCGCCGGACTCGGAACGGCGTGAGACTTTGCGAGCGGCCTCCGTGTGCCAAAAATAGGCCGCGGCCACAGCCGCGCCTAAAAATAACCGTCCGAAGGCCGGGGCGCCAAGATCGTCCAGCGGAAAAAGGCTACAAAACGGGTGGGCTATAGCCTTGGGGGGTGGGGCTGGCCAACTTCGTCCGCCGGACTCCGAATGGCGCGAGACTTTGCGAGCGGCCTCCGTGTTAAAAAAATATGCCGCGGGCACAGCCGCACCGAAAAATAACCGCCCGAAGGCCGGGGCGCCAAGTTCGTCCAGTGGAAAAAGGCCACAAAAACGGGTGGGCTATAGCCTTGGGGGGTGGGGCTGGCCCACTTCGTCCGCCGGACTCGGAATGGCGCGAGGCTTTGCGAGCAGCCTCCATGTGCCAAAAATAGGCCACGGGCACAGCCGCGCCCAAAAATAACCGCCCAAAGGCCGGGGCGCCACGTTCGTCCAGCGGAAAAAGGCCACAAAAACGGGTTGGCTATAGCCTTGGGGGTGGGGCTGGCCCACTTCGTCCGCCGGACTCGGAATGGCGCGAGGCTTTGCGAGCAGCCTCCATGTGCCACAAAATAGGCCGCGGGCACAGCCGCGCCCAAAAATAACCGCCCAAAGGCCGGGGCGCCAAGTTCATCCAGCGGAAAAAGGCCACAACAACGGGTGGGCTATAGCCTTGGGGGGTGGGGCTGGCCAACTTCGTCCGCCGGACTCGGAATGGCGCGACACTTTGCGAGCGGATTCCATGTGCCAAAAATAGGCCGCGGTCACACCCGCGCCCAAAAATAACCGCCCGAAGGCCGGGGTGCCAAGTTCGTCCAGCGGAAAAAGGCCACAACAACGGGTGGGCTATAGCCTTGGGGGGTGGGGCTGGCCAACTTCGTCAGCCGGACTCGGAATGGCGCGATACTTTTCGAGCGGCCTCCGTGTGCCAAAAATGGGCTGCGGTCACAGCCGCGCCCAAAAATAACCGCCCGAAGGCCGGGGCGCCAAGTTCGTCCAGCGGAAAACGGCCACAACAACGGGTGGGCTATAGCCTTGGGGGGTGGGGATGGCCGACTTCGTCCGCCGGACTCGGAATGGAGCAACACTTTGCGAGCGGCCTCCGTCTGCCAAAATTAGGCCGCGGGTACAGCCGCTCCAAAAAATAACCGACCGAAGGCCGGGGCGCCAAGTTCGTCCAGCGGAAAAAGGCCACAAAAACAGGTGGGCTATAACCTTGGGGGGTGGGGCTGGCAAACTTCGTCCGCCGGACTCGGAATGGCGCGATACTTTTTGAGCGGCCTCCGTGCGCCAAAAATAGGCTGCGGTCGCAGCCGTACCCAAAAATAACCGCCCGAAGGCAGGGGCGCCAAGTTCGTCCAGCGAAAAAAGGCCACAAAAACGGGTGGGCTACAGCCTTGGGGGGTGGGGCTGGCCAACTTCGTCAGCCGGACTCGGAATGGCGCGATAATTTTCGAGCGGCCTCCGTGTGCCAAAAATAGGCTGCAGTCAAAGCCGCACCCAAAAATAACCGCCCGAAGGCCGGGGCGCCAAGTTCGCCCAGCGGAAAAAGGCCACAAAAACGGGTGGGCTATAGCCTTGGGGGGTGGGGCTGGCCTACTTCGTCCGCCGGACTCGGAATGGCGCAATACTTTACGAGCAGCCTCCGTCTGCCAAAAATCGGCTGCGGTCACAGCCGCGCCCAAAAATAACCGCCCGAAGGCCGGGGCGCCATGTTCGTCCTGCGGAAAAAGGCCACAACAACGGGTGGGCTATAGCCTTGGGGGGTGGGGATGGCCAACTTCGTCCGCCGGACTCGGAATGGAGCAAGACTTTGCGAGCGGCCTCCGTCTGCCAAAAATAGGCCGCGGGCACAGCCACACCCAAAAATAACCGCTCGAAGGCTGGGGCGCCAAGTTCGTCCAGCGGAAAAAGGCCACAAAAACGGGTGGGCTATAGCATTGGGGGGTGGGGCTGGCCCACTTCGTCCGCCGGACTCGGAATGGTGCGAGACTTTGCAAGCGGCCTCCGTGTGCCAAGAAGAGGCCGCGGGCACAGCCGCGCCCAAAAATAACCGCCCGAAGGCCGGGGCGCCAAGTTCGTCCAGCGGAAAAAGACCACAAAAACGGGTGGGCTATAGCCTTGGGGGGTGGGGCTGGCCAACTTTGTCCGCCGGACTCGGAATGGCGCGACACTTTGCGACCGGGTTCCATGTGCCAAAAATAGGCCGCGGTCACACCCGCGCCCAAAAATAACCGCCCGAAGGCCGGGGTGCCAAGTTCGTCCAGCGGAAAAAGGCCACAACAACGGGTGGGCTATAGCCTTGGGGGGTGGGGCTGGCCAACTTCGTCCGCCGGACTCGGAATGGCGCGATACTTTTCGAGCGGCCTCCGTGTGCCAAAAATAGGCTGCGGTCACAGCCGCGCCCAAAAATAACCGCCCGAAGGCCGGGGCGCCAAGTTCGTCCAGCGGAAAACGGCCACAACAACGGGTGGGCTATAGCCTTGGGGGGTGGGGATGGCCGACTTCGTCCGCCGGACTCGGAATGGAGCCACACTTTGCGAGCGGCCTCCGTCTGCCAAAATTAGGCCGCGGGCACAGCCGCTCCAAAAAATAACCGCCCGAAGGCCGGGGCGCCAAGTTCGTCCAGCGGAAAAAGGCCACAAAAACGGGTGGGCTATAACCTTGGGGGGTGGGGCTGGCCAACTTCGTCCGCCGGACTCGGAATGGCATGATACTTTTCGAGCGGCCTCCGTGTGCCAAAAATAGGCTGCGGTCGCAGCCGTGCCCAAAAATAACCGCCCGAAGGCTGGGGCGCCAAGTTCGTCCAGCGGAAAAAGGCCACAAAAACGGGTGGGCTACAGCCTTGGGTGGTGGGGCTTGCCAACTTCGTCCGCCGGACTCGGAATGGCGTGATAATTTTCGAGCGGCCTCCGTGTGCCAAAAATAGACTGCAGTCACAGCCGCACCCAAAAATAACCGCCCGAAGGCCGGGGCGCCAAGTTCGCCCAGCGGAAAAAGGCCACAAAAACGGGTGGGCTATAGCCTTGGGGGGTGGGGCTGGCCAACTTCGTCCGCCGGACTCGGAATGGCGTGAGACTTTGCGAGCGGCCTCCGTGTGCCAAAAATAGGCCGCGGGCACAGCCGCGCCAAAAAATAACACCCCGAAGGCCGGGGCGCCAAGTTCGTCCAGCGGAAAAAGGCCACAAAAACGGGTGGGCTATAGCCTTGGGGGGTGGGGCTGGCCAACTTCGTCCGCCGGATTCGGAATGGTGCGAGACTTTACGAGCGGCCTCCGTGCGCCAAGAAGAGTCCATGGGCATAGCCGCGCCCAAAAATAACCTCCCGAAGGTCAGGGCGCCTAGTTCGTCCAGCGGAAAAAGGCCACAAAAACGGGTGGGCTATAGCCTTGGGGGGTGGGGCTGGCCAACTTCGTCTGCCGGACTCGGAATGGCGCGAGACTTTGCGAGAGGCCTCCGTGTGCCAAGAATAGGCCGGGCATAGCTCTAAAAATAACAGCCCGAAGTCCGGGGCGCCAAGTTCGTCCTGCGGAAAAAGACAACAAAAACGGGTGGGCTATAGCCTTGGCGGGTGGGGCTGGCCAACTTCGTCCGCCGGACACGGAATTGCGCGAGACATTGCGAGCGGCCTCCGTGTGCCAAAAATAGGCCGCGGGCTCAGCCGCGCCCAAAAATAACCGCCCGAAGGCCGGGGCGCCAAGTTCGTCCATCGGAAAAAAGCCACAAAAACGGGTGGGCTATGGCCTTGGGGGGTGGGGCTGGCCAACTTCGTCCGCCGGACTCGGAATGGTGCGAGACTTTGCGAGCGGCCTCCGTGTGCCAAAAATAGGCCGCAGACACAGCCGCGCCCAAAAATAACCACACGAACGCAGGGGCGCCAAGTTCGTCCAGCGGAAAAAGGCCACAAAAACGGGTGGGCTATAGCCTTGGGGGGTGGGGCTGGCCAACTTCGTCCGCCGGACTCGGAATGGCGCGAGACTTTGCGAGCGGCCTCCGTGTGCCAAAAATAGGCCGCGGGCACAGCCGCGCCCAAAAATAACCTCACGAAGGCCGGGGCGCCAAGTTCGTCCATCGGAAAAAGTCCACAAAAACGGGTGGGCTATAGCCTTGGGGGGTGGGGCTGGCCAACTTCGTCCGCCGGACTCGGAATGGCGCGAGACTTTGCGAGCGGCCTCCGTGTGCCAGCCGCGGACACAGCCGCGCCCAAAAATAACCGCCCGAAGGCCGGGGCGCCAAGTTCGTCCATCGGAAAAAAGCCACAAAAACGGGTGGGCTATAGCCTTGGGGGGTGGGGCGGGCCAACTTCGTCCGCCGGACTCGGAATGGCGCGAGACTTTGCGAACGGCCTCCGTGTGCCAAAAATAGGCTGCGGGCACAGCCGCGCCCAAAAATAACCGCCCGAAGGCCGCGGCGCCAAGTTCGTCCAGCGGAAAAAGACCACAACAACGGGTGGGCTATAGCCTTGGGGGGTGGGGATGGCCAACTTCGTCCGCCGGACTCGGAATGGCGCGAGACTTTGCGAGCGGCCTCCGTGTGGCAAGAAGAGGCCGCAGTCATAGCCGTGCCCAAAAATAACAGCCCGAAGTCCGGGGCGCCAAGTTCGTCCTGCGGAAAAAGACAACAAAAACGGGTGGGCTATAGCCTTGGGGGGTGGGGCTGGCCAACTTCGTCCGCCGGACACGGAATTGCGCGAGACATTGCGAGCGGCCTCCGTGTGCCAAAAATAGGCCGCGGGCACAGCCGCGCCCAAAAATAACCGCCCGAAGGCCGGGGCGCCAAGTTCGTCCTGCGGAAAAAGGCCACAAAAACGGGTGGGCTATAGCCTTGGGGGGTGGGGCTGGCCAACTTCGTCCGCCGGACTCGGAATGGCGAGAGACTTTGCGAGCGGCCTCCGTGTGCCAAAAATAGGCCGCAGACACAGCCGCGCCCAAAAATAACCGCCCGAAGGCCGGGGCGGCAAGTTCGTCCAGCGGAAAAAGACAACAAAAACGGGTGGGCTATAGCCTTAGGGGGTGGGGCTGGCCAACTTCGTCCGCAGGATTCGGAATGGCGCGAGACTTTGCGAGCGGCCTCCGTGTGCCAAGAAGAGTCCGCGGGCATTGCCGCGCCCAAAAATAACCGCCCGACGGCCGGGGCGCCAATTTCGTCCAGCGGAAAAAGGCCACAAAAACGGGTGGGCTATAGCCTTGGGGGGTGGGGCTGGCCAACTTCGTCCGCCGGACTCGGAATGGCGCGAGACTTTGCGAGCGGCCTCCGTGTACCAAAAATAGGCCACGGACACAGCCGCGCCAAAAAATAACCGCCCGAAGGCCGGGGCACCAAGTTCGTCCAGCGGAAAAAGGCCACAAAAACGGGTGGGCTATGGCCTTGGGGGGTGGGGCTGGCCAACTTCGTCCGCCGGACTCGGAATAGCGCGACACTTTGCGAGTGGCCTCCGTGTGCCATAAATAGGACGCAGGCACAGACGCGCCCAAAAATAACCGCCCGAAGGTCGGGGCGCCAAGTTCATCCAGCTGAAAAAGGCCACAAAAACGGGTGGGCTATAGCCTTGGGGGGTGGGGCTGGCCGACTTCGTCCGCCGGACTCGGAATGGCGCGAGACTTTGCGAGCGGCCTCCGTGTGCCAAAAATAGGCCACGGACACAGCCGCGCCAAAAAATAACCGCCCGAAGGCCGGGGCACCAAGTTCGTCCAGCGGAAAAAGGCCACAAAAACGGGTGGGCTATGGCCTTGGGGGGTGGGGCTGGCCAACTTCGTCCGCCGGACTCGGAATGGCGCGACACTTTGCGAGTGGCCTCCGTGTGCCATAAATAGGACGCAGGCACAGCCGCGCCCAAAAATAACCGCCCGAAGGTCAGGGCGCCAAGTTCATCCAGCTGAAAAAGGCCACAAAAACGGGTGGGCTATAGCCTTGGGGGGTGGGGCTGGCCGACTTCGTCCGCCGGACTCGGAATGGTGCGAGACTTTGCGAGCGGCCTCTGTGTACCATAAATAGGACGCAGGCACAGCCGCGCCCAAAAATAACCGCCCGAAGGTCGGGGCGCCAAGTTCATCCAGCTGAAAAAGGCCACAAAAACGGGTGGGCTATAGCCTTGGGGGGTGGGGCTGGCCGACTTCGTCCGCCGGACTCGGAATGGCGCGAGACTTTGCGAGCGGCCTCCGTGTGGCAAGAAGAGGCCGCGGGTATAGCCGCACCCAAAAATAACAGCCCGAAGTCCGGGGCGCCAAGTTCGTCCTGCGGAAAAAGACAACAAAAACGGGTGGGCTATAGCCTTGGGGGGTGGGGCTGGCCAACTTCGTCCGCCGGACTCGGAATGGCGCGAGACTTTGCGAGCGGCCTCCGTGTACCAAAATAGCTGGACACAGCTGCGCCAAAAAATAACCGCCCGAAGGCCGGGGCGCCAAGTTCGTCCAGCGGAAAAAGGCCACAAAAACAGGTGGGCTATAGCCTTGGGGGGTGGGGCTGGCCAACTTCGTCCGCCGGACTCGGAATGGCGCGAGACTTTGCGAGCGGCCTCCGTGTACCAAAAATAGGCCGCGGACACAGCCGCGCCAAAAAATATCCGCCCGAAGGTCGGGGCACCCAGTTCGTCCAGCGGAAAAAGGCCACAAAAACGGGTGGGCTCTAGCCTTGGGGGGTGGGGCTGGCCAACTTCGTCCGCCGGACTCGGAATGGCGCGAGACTTTGCGAGCGGCCTCCGTGTGCCATAAATAGGATGCAGGCACAGCCGCGCCCAAAAATAACCGCCCGAAGGTCGGGGCGCCAAGTTCATCCAGCTGAAAAAGGCCACAAAAACGGGTGGGCTATAGCCTTGGGGGGTGGGGCTGGCCGACTTCGTCCGGTGGACTCGGAATGGCGCGAGACTTTGCGAGCGGCCTCCGTGTGCCAAAAATAGGCCGCGGACACAGCCGCACCCAAAAATAACCGCCCGTAGGCCGTGGCGCCAAGTTCGTCCAGCGGAAAAAGGCCACAAAAACGGGTGGGCTATAGCCTTGCGGGGTGGGGCTGGCCCACTTCGTCCGCCGGATTTGGAATGGCGCGAGACTTTGCGAGCGGCCTCCGTGTACCAAAAATAGGCCGCGGGCACAGCCGTAACCAAAAATAACCGCCCGAAGGCCGGGGCTCCAAGTACGTCCGGCGGAAAAAGGCCACAAAAACAGGTGGGCTATAGCCTTGGGGGGTGGGGCTGGCCGACTTCGTCCGCCGGACTCGGAATGGCGCGAGACTTTGCGAGCGGCCTCCGTGTGCCATAAATTGTAAGCAGGCACAGCCGCGCCGAAAAATAACTGCCCGAAGGTCGGGGCGCCAAGTTCATCCAGCTGAAAAAGGCCACAAAAACGGGTGGGCTATAGCCTTGGGGGGTGGGGCTGGCCGACTTCGTCCGGCGGACTCGGAATGGCGCGAGACTTTGCGAGCGGCCTCCGTGTGCCAAAAATAGGCCGCGGACACAGCCGCACCCAAAAATAACCGCCCGTAGGCCGTGGCGCCAAGTTCGTCCAGCGGAAAAAGGCCACAAAAACGGGTGGGCTATAGCCTTGCGGGGTGGGGCTGGCCCACTTCGTCCGCCGGATTTGGAATGGCGCGAGACTTTGCGAGCGGCCTCCGTGTACCAAAAATAGGCCGCGGGCACAGCCGTAACCAAAAATAACCGCCCGAAGGCCGGGGCTCCAAGTACGTCCGGCGGAAAAAGGCCACAAAAACAGGTGGGCTATAGCCTTGGGGGGTGGGGCTGGCCAACTTCGTCCGCCGGACTCGGAATTGCGCGAGACTTTGCGAGCGGCCTCCATGTACCAAAAATAGGCTGCGGGCACAGCCGCACCAAAAAATAACTGCCCGAAGTCCGGGGCGCAAAGTTTGTCCAGCGGAAAAAGGCCACAAAAACGCGTGGGCTATACCCTTGGGGGGTGGGGCTGGCCAACTTCGTCCGCCGGACTAGGAATGGCGCGAGACTTTACGAGCGGCCTCCGTGTGCCAAAAATAGGCCGCGGAAACAGCCGCGCCCAAAAAGAACCGCCCGAAGGCTGGGGCGGCAAGTTCGTCCAGTGGAAAAAGACAACAAAAACGGGTGGGCTATAGCCTTAGGGGGTGGGGCTGGCCAACTTCGTCCGCCGGATTCGGAATGGTGCGAGACTTTGCGAACAGCCTCCGTGTGCCAAGAAGAGGCCGCAGGCATTGCCGCACCCAAAAATAACCGCCCGAAGGCCGGGGCGCCAAGTTCGTCCAGCGGAAAAAGGCCACAAAAACGGGTGGGCTATAGCCTTGGGGGGTGGGGCTGGCCGTCTTCGTCCGCCGGACTCGGAATGGCGCGAGACTTTGCGAGCGGCCTCCGTGTGCCAAAAATAGGCCGCGGACACAGCCGCACCCAAAAATAACCGCCCGTAGGCCGTGGCGCCAAGTTCGTCCAGCGGAAAAAGGCCACAAAAACGGGTGGGCTATAGCCTTGCGGGGTGGGGCTGGCTCACTTCGTCCGCCGGATTTGGAATGGCGCGAGACTTTGCGAGCGGCCTCCGTGTACCAAAAATAGGCCGCGGGCACTGTCGTAACCAAAAATAACCGCCCGAAGGCCGGGGCTCCAAGTACGTCCGGCGGAAAAAGGCCACAAAAACGGGTGGGCTATAGCCTTGGGGGGTGGGACTGGCCAACTTCGTCCGCCGGACTTGGAATGGCGCGAGACTTTGCGAGCGGCCTCCGTGTACCAAAAATAGGCCGCGGACACAGCCGCGCCAAAAAATAACCGCCCGAAGGCCGGGGCGCCAAGTTCGTCCAGCGGAAAAAGGCCACAAAAACGGGTGGGCTATAGCCTTGGGGGGTGGGGCTGGCCCACTTCGTCCGCCGGACTCGGAATGTCGCGAGACTTTGCGAGCGGCCTCCTTGTGCCATAAATAGGACGCAGGAACAGCCGCTCCCAAAAATAACCGCCCGAAGGTCGGGGCGCCAAGTTCATCCAGCTGAAAAAGGCCACAAAAACGGGTGGGCTATAGCCTTGGGGGGTGGGGCTGGCCGACTTCGTCCGCCGGACTCGGAATGGCGCGAGACCTTGCGAGCGGCCTCCGTGTGCCAAAAATAGGCCGCGGATACAGCCGCACCCAAAAATTACCGCCCGTAGGCCGTGGCGCCAAGTTCGTCCAGCGGAAAAAGGCCACAAAAACGGGTGGGCTATAGCCTTGCGGGGTGGGGCTGGCCCACTTCGTCCGCCGGATTTGGAATGGCGCGAGACTTTGCGAGCGGCCACCGTGTACCAAAAATAGGCCACGGGCACAGCCGTAACCAAAAATAACCGCCCGAAGGCCGGGGCTCCAAGTACGTCCGGCGGAAAAAGGCCACAAAAACGGGTGGGCTATAGCCTTGGGGGGTGGGGCTGGCCAACTTCGTCCGCCGGACTCGGAATGGCGCGAGACTTTGCGAGCGGCCTCCGTGTACCAAAAATATGCCGCGGACACAGCCGCGCCAAAAAATAACCGCCCGAAGGCCGGGGCGCCAAGTTCGTCCAGCGGAAAAAGGCCACAAAAACGGGTGGGCTATAGCCTTGGGGGGTGGGGCTGGCCAACTTCGTCCGCCGGACTCGGAATGGCGTGAGAATTTCTGAGCGGCCTCCGTGTGCCATAAATAGGACGCAGGCACAGCCGCGCCCAAAAATAAAGCCCGAAGGTCGGGGCGCCAAGTTCATCCAGCTGAAAAAGGCCACAAAAACGGGTGGGCTATAGCCTTGGGGGGTGGGGCTGGCCGACTTCGTCCGCCGGACTCGGAATGGCGCGAGACCTTGCGAGCGGCCTCCGTGTGCCAAAAATAGGCCGCGGACACAGCCGCACCCAAAAATAACCGCCCGTAGGCCGTGGCGCCAAGTTCGTCCAGCGGAAAAAGGCCACAAAAACGGGTGGGCTATAGCCTTGCGGGGTGGGGCTGGCCCACTTCGTCCGCCGGATTTGGAATGGCGCGAGACTTTGCGAGCGGCCACCGTGTACCAAAAATAGGCCACGGGCACAGCCGCGCCCAAAAATAACCGCCCGAAGGTCGGGGCGCCAAGTTCATCCAGCTGAAAAAGGCCAAAAAAACGGGTGGGCTATAGCCTTGGGGGGTGGGGCTGGCCAACTTCGTCCGCCGGACTCGGAATGGCGCGAGACTTTGCGAGCGGCCTCCGTGTGCCAAAAATAGGACGCAGGCACAGCCGCGCCCAAAAATAACCGCCCGAAGGTCGGGGCGCCAAGTTCATCCGGCTGAAAAAGGCCACAAAAACGGGTGGGCCATAGCCTTGGGGGGTGGGGCTGGCCAACTTCATCCGCCGGACTCGGAATGGCGTGAGACTTTGCGAGCGGCCTCCGTGTGCCAAAAATAGGCCACAGGCACAGCCGCAACCAAAAATAACCGCCCGAAGGCCGGGGCACCAAGTTCATCCAGCTGAAAAAGGCCACAAAAACGGGTGGGCTATAGCCTTGGGGGGTGGGGCTGGCCAACTTCGTCCGCCGGACTCGGAATGGCGCGAGACTTTGCGAGTGGCCTCCGTGTGCCAAAAATAGGACGTAGGCACAGCCGCGCCCAAAAATAACCGCCCGAAGGTCGGGGCGCCAAGTTCATCCAGCTGAAAAAGGCCAAAAAAACGGGTGGGCTATAGCCTTGGGGGGTGGGGCTGGCCGACTTCGTCCGCCGGACTCGGAACTGCGCGAGACTTTGCGAGCGGCCTCCGTGTGCCAAAAATAGGCCGCGGACACAGCCGCACCCAAAAATAACCACCCGTAGGCCGGGGCGCCAAGTTCGTCCAGCGGAAAAAGGCCACAAAAACGGGTGGGCTATAGCCTTGCGGGGTGGGGCTGGCCCACTTCGTCCGCCGGATTTGGAATGGCGCGAGACTTTGCGAGCGGCCACCGTGTACCAAAAATAGGCCACGGGCACAGCCGCGCCCAAAAATAACCGCCCGAAGGTCGGGGCGCCAAGTTCATCCAGCTGAAAAAGGCCAAAAAAACGGGTGGGCTATAGCCTTGGGGGGTGGGGCTGGCCAACTTCGTCCGCCGGACTCGGAATGGCGCGAGACTTTGCGAGCGGCCTCCGTGTGCCAAAAATAGGACGCAGGCACAGCCGCGCCCAAAAATAACCGCCCGAAGGTCGGGGCGCCAAGTTCATCCAGCTGAAAAAGGCCACAAAAACGGGTGGGCCATAGCCTTGGGGGGTGGGGCTGGCCAACTTCATCCGCCGGACTCGGAATGGCGTGAGACTTTGCGAGCGGCCTCCGTGTGCCAAAAATAGGCCACAGGCACAGCCGCACCCAAAAATAACCACCCGTAGGCCGGGGCGCCAAGTTCGTCCAGCGGAAAAAGGCCACAAAAACGGGTGGGCTATAGCCTTGCGGGGTGGGGCTGGCCAACTTCGTCCGCCGGACTCGGAATGGCGCGACTCTTTGCGAGCGTCCTCCGTGTTCCAAAAATAGGCTGCGGGCACAGCCGTACCAAAAAATAACCGCCCGAAGTTTGGGGCGCCAAGTTTGTCCAGCGGAAAAAGGCCACAAAAACGGGTGGGCTATAGCCTTGGGGGGTGGGGCTGGCCGGACTCGGAATGGCGCAAGACTTTGCGAGTGGCCTCCGTGTGCCAAAAATAGGCCGCGGGCACAGCCGCAACGAAAAATAACCGCCCGAAGGCCGGGCCGCCAAGTTCGTCCGGCGGAAAAAGGCCACAAAAATGGGTGGGCTATAGCCTTTGGGGGTGGGGCTGGCCGACTTCGTCCGCCGGATTCGGAATGGCGCGAGATTTTACGAGCGGCCTCCGTGTGCCAAAAATAGGCCGCGGGCACAGCCGCGCACAAAAATAACCACCCGAAGGCCGGGGCGCCTAGTTCGTCCAGCGGAAAAAGGCCACCAAAACGGGTGGGCTATAGTCTTGAGGGGTGGGGCTGGCCGACTTCGTCCGCCGGACTCGGAATGGTGCGAGACTTTGCGAGCGGCTTCCATGTGCCAAAAATAGGACGCGGGCAGAGCCGCGGCCAAAAATAACCGCCCGAAGGCCAGGGCGCCAAGTTCGTCCAGCGGTACAAGGCCACAAAAACGGGTGGGCTATAGCCTTGGGGGGTGGGGCTGGCCCACTTCGTCCGCCGGACTCGGAATGGCGCGAGACTTAGTGAGCGGCCTCCGTGTGCCAAAAATTGGCCACGGGCACAGCCGCGCCCAAAAATAACCGCCCGAAGGCCGGGGCGCCAAGTTCGTCCAGCGGAAAAAGGCCACAAAAACGGGTGGGCTATAGCCTTGGGGGGTGGGGCTGGCCGACTTCGTCCGCCGGACTCGGAATGGCGCGAGACTTTGCGAGCGGCCTCCGTGTGCCAAAAATAGGCCGCAGGCACAGCCGTAACCAAAAATAACCGCCCGAAGGCCGGGGCTCCAAGTTCATCCGGCGGAAAAAGGCCACAAAAACGGGTGGGCATAGCCTTGGGGGATTGGGCTGGCCCACTTCGTCCGCCGAACTCGGAATGGCGTGAGACTTTGCGAGCGGCCTACGTGTGCCAAATATAGGCCCGGGCACAGCCGCGCCCAAAAATAACCGCCCGAAGGCCGGGGTGACTAGTTCGTCCAGCGGAAAAAGGACACAAAAACGGGTGGGCTTTACCCTTTGGGGGTGGGGCTGGCCCACTTCGTCCGCCGGACTCGGAATGGCGGGAGACTTTGCGAGTTGCGTCCGTGTGTAAAAAATAGGCCGTGGGCACAGCCGTAACCAAAAATAACCGCCCGAAGGCCAGGGCGCCAAGTTCGTCCAGCGGAAAAAGGCCACAAAAACGGGTGGGCTATAGCCTTGGGGGGTGGGGCTGGCCCACTTCGTCCGCCGGACTCGGAATGGCGCGAGACTTAGTGAGCGGCCTCCATGTGCCAAAAATTGGCCACGGGCACAGCCGCGCCCAAAAATAACCGCCCGAAGGCCGGGGCGCCAAGTTCGTCCAGCGGAAAAAGGCCACAAAAACGGGTGGGCTATAGCCTTGGGGGGTGGGGCTGGCCGACTTCGTCCGCCGGACTCGGAATGGCGCGAGACTTTGCGAGCGGCCTCCGTGTGCCAAAAATAGGCCGCAGGCACAGCCGCAACCAAAAATAACCGCCCGAAGGCCGGGGCTCCAAGTTCATCCGGCGGAAAAAGGCCACAAAAACGGGTGGGCATAGCCTTGGGGGATTGGGCTGGCCCACTTCGTCCGCCGAACTCGGAATGGCGTGAGACTTTGCGAGCGGCCTACGTGTGCCAAAAATAGGCCGCGGGCACAGCCGCGCCCAAAAATAACCGCCCGAAGGCCGGGGTGCCTAGTTCGTCCAGCGGAAAAAGGACACAAAAACGGGTGGGCTTTACCCTTTGGGGGTGGGGCTGGCCCACTTCGTCCGCCGGACTCGGAATGGCGCGAGACTTTGCGAGTTGCGTCCGTGTGCAAAAAATAGGCCGTGGGCACAGCCGTAACCAAAAATAACCGCCCGAAGGCCGGGGCGCCAAGTTCGTCCAGCGGAAAAAGGCCACAAAAACGGGTGGGCTATAGCCTTGGGGGGTGGGGCTGGCCGACTTCGTCCGCCGGACTCGGAATGGCGCGAGACTTTGCGAGCGGCCTCCGTGTGCCAAAAATAGGCCGCAGGCACAGCCGCAACCAAAAATAACCGCCCGAAGGCCGGGGCTCCAAGTTCATCCGGCGGAAAAAGGCCACAAAAACGGGTGGGCATAGCCTTGGGGGATTGGGCTGGCCCACTTCGTCCGCCGAACTCGGAATGGCGTGAGACTTTGCGAGCGGCCTACGTGTGCCAAAAATAGGCCGCGGGCACAGCCGCGCACAAAAATAACCGCCCGAAGCCCGAGGTGCCTAGTTCGTCCAGCGGAAAAAGGACACAAAAACGGGTGGGCTTTACCCTTTGGGGGTGGGGCTGGCCCATTTCGTCCGCCGGACTCGGAATGGCGCGAGACTTTGCGAGTTGCGTCCGTGTGCAAAAAATAGGCCGTGGGCACAGCCGCAACCAAAAATAACCGCCCGAAGGCCGGGCCGCCAATTTCGTCCGGCGGAAAATGGCCACAAAAACGGGTGGGCTATAGCCTTTGGGGGTGGGGCTGGCCCACTTCGTCCGCCGGACTCGGAATGGCGCGAGACTTCGCGAACGGCCTCCATGTGCCAAAAATAGGCCGCGGGCATTGCCGCGCCCAAAAATAACCGCCCGAAGGCCGGGGTGCCTAGTTCGTCCAGCGGAAAAAGGACACAAAAACGGGTGGGCTTTACCCTTTGGGGGTGGGGCTGGCCCACTTCGTCCGCCGGACCCGGAATGGCGCGAGACTTTGCGAGTTGCGTCCGTGTGCAAAAAATAGGCCGTGGGCACAGCCGTAACCAAAAATAACCGCCCAAAGGCCGGGCCGCCAAGTTCGTCCAGCGGAAAAATGCCACAAAAATGGGTGGGCTATAGCCTTGGGGGGTGGGGGTGGCCAACTTCGTCCGCCGGACTCGGAATGGCGCGAGACTTTGCGAGCGGCCTCCGTGTGCCAAAAATAGGCCGCGGGCACAGGTGCGCCAAAAATAACCGCCCGAAGGCCGGGGCGCCAAGTTTGTCCAGCGGAAAAAGGACACAAAAACGGGTGGGCTATACCCTTGGGGGGTGGGGCCAGCCATCTTCGTCCGCCGGACTCGGAATGAGCCGAGACTTTGCGAGGGGCCTCCGTGTGCCAAAAATAGGCCGCGCGCACAGCCGCGCACAAAAATAACCACCCGAAGGCCGGGGCGCCTAGTTCGTCCAGCGGAAAAAGGCCACCAAAACGGGTGGGCTATAGTCTTGGGGGGTGGGGCTGGCCGACTTCTTCCGCCGGACTCGGAATGGCATGAGACTTTGCGAGCGGCCTCCGTGTACCAAAAATAGGCTACGGGCACAGGTTAGCCCAAAAATAACCGCCCGAAGGCCGGTGCGCCAAGTTCGTCCAGCGGAAAAAGGCCACAAAAACGGGTGGGCTATAGCCTTGGGGGGTGGGGCTGGCCAACTTCGTCCGCCGGACTCGGAATGGTGCGAGACTTTGCAAGTGGCCTCCGTGTGCCAAAAATAGGCCGCGGGCACAGGTGCGCCCAAAAATAACCACCCGAAGGCCGGGGCGCCAAGTTCGTCCTGCGGAAAAAGGCCAGAAATACGGGTGGGCTATAGCCTTGGGGGGTGGGGCCGGCCAACTTCGTCCGCCGGACTCGGAATGGTGCAAGACTTTGCGAGTGGCGTCCGTGTACAAAAAATAGGCCGCAGACACAGCCGAAACCAAAAATAACCGCCCGAAGGCCGGGCCGCCAAGTTCGTCCAGCGGAAAAAGGCCACAAAAATGGGTGGGCTATAGCCTTGGGGGTGGGGGCCAACTTCGTCCGCCGGACTCGGAATGGCGTGAGACTGTGCGAGCGGCCTCCGTGTGCCAAAAATAGGCCGCGGGCACAGCCGCGCCAAAAAATAACAGTCTGAAGGCTGGGGCGCCAAGTTAGTCCAGCGGAAAAAGGCCACAAAAACGGGTGGGCTATAGCCTTGGGGGGTGGGGCTGGCCAACTTCGTCCGCCGGACTCGGAATGGCGCGAGACTTTGCGAGCGGCCTCCGTGTGCCAAAAATAGGCCGCGGGCACAGCCGCGCTCAAAAATAACCGCCCGAAGGCCGGGGCGCCTAGTTCGTCCAGCGGAAAAAGGCCACAAAAACGGGTGGGCTATAGCCTTGGGGGGTGGGGCTGGCCGACTTCGTCCGCCGGACTCGGAATGGCGCGAGACTTTACGAGCGGGCTCCGTGTACATAAAATAGGCTGTGGGCACAGGTGCACCCAAAAATAACCGCCCGAAGGCCGGGGCGCCAAGTTCGTCCAGCGGAAAAAGGCCACAACAACGGGTGGGCTATAGCCTTGGGGGGTGGGGCTGGCCCACTTCGTCCGCCGGACTCGGAATGGCGCGAGACTTTGCGAGCGGTTTCCGTGTGCCAAAAATAGGCCGCGGGCACAGCCGCAACCAAAAATAACCGCCCGAAGGCCGGGGCTCCAAATTCATCTGGCGGAAAAATGCCACAAAAACGGGTGGGCATAGCCTTGGGGTGTTGGGCTGGCCCACTTCGTCCGCCGGACTCGGAATGGCGCGAGACTTTGCGAGCGGCCTCCGTGTACCAAAAATAGGCCGTGGGCACAGCCGCGCCCAAAAATAACCTCCCGAAGGCCGAGGCTCCAAGTTCATCCGGCGGAAAAAGGCCACAAAAAGGGGTGGGCTATAGCCTTGGTGGGTGGGGCTGGCCCACTTCGTCCGCCGAACTCGGAATGGCGCGAGAGTTTGCGAGCGGCTTCCGTGTGCCAAAAATAGGCCGCGGGCACAGCCGCGCCAAAAAATAACCACCCGAAGGCCGGGGCGCCAAATTGGTCCAGCGGAAAAAGGCCACAAAAACGGGTGGGCTATAGCCTTGGGGGGTGGGGCTGGCCAATCTCGTCCGCCCTACTCGTAATGGCGCGAGACTTTGCGAGCGGCCTCCGTGTGCCAAAAATAGGCTGCGGGCACAGCCGCACCCAAAAATAACCGCCCTAAGTCTGGGGCGCCAAGTTTGTCCAGCGGAAAAAGGCCACAAAAACGGGTGGGCTATAGCCTTTAGGGGTGGGGGTGGCCAACTTCGTCCGCCGGACTCGGAATGGCGCGAGACTTTGCGAGCGGCCTCCGTGTGCCAAAAATAGGCCGCGGGCACAGCCGCGCTCAAAAATAACGGCCCGAAGGCCGGGGCGCCTAGTTCGTCCAGCAGAAAAAGGCCACAAAAACGGGTGGGCTATAGCCTTGGGCGGTGGGGCTGGCCGACTTCGTCCGCCGGACTCGGAATGGCGCGAGACTTTGCGAGCGGCCTCCGTGTACATAAAATAGGCTGTGGGCACAGGTGCACCCAAAAATAACCGCCCGAAGGCCGGGGCGCCAAGTTCGTCCAGCGGAAAAAGGCCACAACAACGGGTGGGCTATAGCCTTGGGGGGTGGGGCTGGCCAACTTCGTCCGCCGGACTCGGAATGGTGCGAGACTTTGCGAGCGGCCTCCGTGTGCCAAAAATAGGCCGTGGGCACAGCCGCAACCAAAAATAACCGCCCGAAGGCCGGGGCTCCAAATTCATCTGGCGGAAAAATGCCACAAAAACGGGTGGGCATAGCCTTGGGGGGTTGGGCTGGCCCACTTCGTCCGCCGGACTCGGAATGGCGCGAGACTTTGCGAGCGGCCTCCGTGTACCAAAAATAGGCCGTGGGCGCAGCCGCGCCCAAAAATAACCGCCCGAAGGCCGGGGCTCCAAGTTCGTCCGGCGGAAAAAGGCCACAAAAAGGGGTGGGCTATAGCCTTGGTGGGTGGGGCTGGCCCACTTCGTCCGCCGAACTCGGAATGGCGCGAGACTTTGCGAGCGGCCTCCGTGTGCCAAAAATAGGCCGCGGGCACGCCGCGCCCAAAAATAACCGCCCGAAGTCCGGGGCGCCAAGTTCGTCCAGCGGAAAAAGGCCACAAAAACGGGTGGGTTATAGCCTTGGGGGGTGGGGCTGGCCAACTTCGTCCGCCGGACTTGGAATGGTGCGAGAATTTGCGAGCGGCCTACGTGTGCCAAAAATAGGCCGCGGGCACAGCCGCGCCAAAAAATAACCACCCGAAGGCCGGGGCGCCAAATTGGTCCAGCGGAAAAAGGCCACAAAAACGGGTGGGCTATAGCCTTGGGGGGTGGGGCTGGCCAATCTCGTCCGCCCTACTCGTAATGGCGCGAGACTTTGCGAGCGGCCTTCGTGTGCCAAAAATAGGCTGCGGGCACAGCCGCACCCAAAAATAACCGCCCTAAATCTGGGGCGCCAAGTTTGTCCAGCGGAAAAAGGCCACAAAAACGGGTGGGCTATACCCTTGGGGCTGGGGCTGGCCAACTCCGTCCGCCGGACTCGGAATTACGCGAGACTTTGCGAGCGGCCTCCGTGTGCCAAAAATAGGCCGCGGGCACAGCCGTGCTAAAAAATAACTGCCCGAAGGCCGGGGCGCCTAGTTCGTCCAGCGGAAAAAGGCCACAAAAACGGGTGGGCTATAGCCTTGGGGGGAGGGGGTGGCCAACTTCGTCCGCCGGACTCAGAATGGCGCGAGATTTTGCGTGCGGCCTCCGTGTACCGAAAACAGGCCGTGGGCACAGGTGCGCCCAAAAATAACCGCCCGAAGGCCGGGGCGCCAAGTTCGTCCAGCGGAAAAAGGCCAGAAAAACGGGTGGGCTATAGCCTTGGGGGGTGGGGCTGGCCAACTTCGTCCGCCGGACTCGGAATTACGCGAGATATTGCGAGCGGCCTCCGTGTGCCAAAAATAGGCCGCGGGCACAGCCGTGCTAAAAAATAACTGCCCGAAGGCCGGGGCGCCTAGTTCGTCCAGCGGAAAATGGCCACAAAAACGGGTGGGCTATAGCCTTGGGGGTTGGGGGTGGCCAACTTCGTCCGCCGGACTCGGAATGGCGCGAGATTTTGCGAGCGGCCTCCGTGTACCGAAAATAGGCCGTGGGCACAGGTGCGCCCAAAAATAACCGCCCGAAGGCCGGGGCGCCAAGTTCGTCCAGCGGAAAAAGGCCACAAAAACGGGTGGGCTATAGCCTTGGGTGGTGGGGCTGGCCAATCTCGTCCGCCCTACTCGTAATGGCGCGAGACTTTGCGAGCGGCCTCCGTGTGCCAAAAATAGGCTGCGGGCACAGCTGCACCCAAAAATAACCGCCCTAAGTCTGGGGCGCCAAGTTTGTCCAGCGGAAAAAGGCCACAAAAACGGGTGGGCTATACCCTTGGGGGTGGGGCTGGCCAACTTCGTCCGCCGGACTCGGAATTACGCGAGACTTTGCGAGCGGCCTCCGTGTGGCAAAAATAGGCCACGGGCACAGCCGCAACCAAAAATAACCGCTCGAAGGCCGGGCCGCCAAGTTCGACCGGCGGAAAAAGGCCACAAAAACGGGTGGGCTATAGCCTTCGGGGGTGGGGCTGGCCCACTTCGTCCGCCGGACTCGGAATGGCGCGAGACTTTGCGAGCTGCCTCCGTGTGCCAAAAATAGGCTGCGGGCACAGCCGCACCCAAAAATAACCGCCCTAAGTCTGGGGCGCCAAGTTTGTGCAGCGGAAAAAGGCCACAAAAACGGGTGGGCTATACCCTTGGGGGTGGGGCTGGCCAACTTCGTCCGCCGGACTCGGAATTACGCGAGACTTTACGAGCGGCCTCCGTGTGCCAAAAATAGGCCGCGGGCACAGCCGTGCCCAAAAATAACTTCCCGAAGGCCGGGGCGCCAAGTTCATCCAGCGGAAAAAGGCCACAAAAACGGGTGGGCTATAGCCTTGGGGGGTGGGGCTGGCCAAGTTCGTCCGTCGGACTCGGAATGGCGCGAGACTTTGCGAACGGCCTCCGTGTGCCAAAAATAGGCCGCGGGCACAGCCGCGCCCAAAAATAACCGCCCGAAGGCCGGGGCGCCACGTTCGTCCAGCGGAAAAAGGCCACAAAAACGGGTGGGCTATAGCTTTGGGGGGTGGGGCTGGCCAACTTCGTCCGCCGGACTCGGAATGGCGCGAGACTTTGAGAGCGGCCTCCGTGTGCCAGCCGCGGACACAGCTGTGCCCAAAAATAACCGCTCGAAGGCCGGGCCACCAAGTTCGTCCAGCGGAAAAAGGCCACAAAAAGTAGTGGGCTATAGCCTTGGGGTTTGGGGCTGGCCAACTTCGTCCGCCGGACTCGGAATGGCGCGAGACTTTGTGAGCGGCCTCCGTGTGCCAAAAATAGGCTACGAGCACAGCCGCGCCCAAAAATAACCGCCCGAAGGCCGGGGCTACAAGTTCGTCCAGCGGAAAAAGGCCACAAAAACGGGTGGGCTATAGCCTTGGGGGGTGGGGCTGGCCAACTTCGTCCGCCGGACTCGGAATGGCGCGAGACTTTGTGAGCGGCCTCCGTGTGCCAAAAATAGGCCGCGGGCACAGCCGCGCCCAAAAATAACCGCCCGAAGGCCGGGGCGCCAAGTTCGTCCAGCGGAAAAAGGCCACAAAAACGGGTGGGCTATAGCCTTGGGGGGTGGGGCTGGCCAACTTCGTCCGCCGGACTCGGAATGGCGCGAGACTTTGCGAGCGGCCTCCGTGTGCCAAAAATAGGCCGCGGGCACAGCCGCGCCCAAAAATAACCGATCGAAGGCCGGGGCGCCAAGTTCGTCCTGCGGAAAAAGGCCACAAAAACGGGTGGGCTATAGCCTTGGGGGGTGGGGCTGGCCCACTTCGTCCGCCGGACTCGGAATGGCGCGAGACTTTGCGAGCGGCCTCCGTGTGCCAAAAATAGGCCGCGGGCACAGCCGCGCCCAAAAATAACCGCCCTAAGGCCGGGGCGCCAAGTTCGTCCAGCGGAAAAAGGCCACAAAAACGGGTGGGCTATAGCCTTGGGGGGTGGGGCTGGCCAACTTCGTCCGCCGGACTCGGAATGGTGCGAGACTTTGCGAGTGGCCTTTGTGTGCCAAAAATAGGCCGCGGGCACAGCCGAGCCCAAAAATATCCGCCCGAAGGCCGGGGTGCCAAGTTCGTCCAGCGGAAAAAGGCCACAAAAACGGGTGGGCTATACCCTTGGGGGGTGGGGCTGGCCAACTTCGTCCGCCGGACTCGGAATGGCGCGAGACTTTGCGAGCGGCCTCCGTGTGCCAAAAATAGGCCACGGGCACAGCCACGCCCAAAAATAAGCCCCCGAATGTCCCGTCCCCAAGTTCGTCCGCCGCAAAAATGCCCAAAAAACGGGTGGGCTATAGCCTTGGGGGGAGGGGCTGGCCAACTTCGTCCGCCGGACTCGGAATGGGGCGAGACTTTGCGAGCGCCCTCCGTGTGCCAACAATAGGTTGAGGGCACAGCCGCGCCCAAAAATAAGCCCCCGAAGGTCCGGTCCCCAAGTTCGTCCGCCGCAAAAATGCCCAAAAAACGGGTGGGCTATAGCCTTGGGGGGTGGGGCTGGCCAACTTCGTCCGCCGGACTCGGAATGGGGCGAGACTTTGCGAGCGCCCTCCGTGTGCCAACAATAGGTTGAGGGCACAGCCGCGCCCAAAAATAAGCCCCCGAAGGTCCGGTCCCCAAGTTCGTCCGCCGCAAAAATGCCCAAAAAACGGGTGGGCTATAGCCTTGGGGGGAGGGGCTGGCCAACTTCGTCCGCCGGACTCGGAATGGGGCGAGACTTTGCGAGCGCCCTCTGTGTGCCAAAAATAGGCCGCGGGCACAGCCACGCCCAAAAATAAGCCCCCGAAGGTCCCGTCCCCAAGTTCGTCCGCCGCAAAAATGCCCAAAAAACGGGTGGGCTATAGCCTTGGGGGGAGGGGCTGGCCAACTTCGTCCGCCGGACTCGGAATGGGGCGAGACTTTGCGAGCGCCCTCTGTGTGCCAAAAATAGGCCGCGGGCACAGCCGCGCCCAAATATAAGCCCCCGAAGGTCCCGTCCCCAAGTTCGTCCGCCGCAAAAATGCAAAAAAAACGGGTGGGCTATAGCCTTGGGGGGAGGGGCTGGCCAACTTCGTCCGCCGGACTCGGAATGGGGAGAGACTTTGCGAGCGCCCTCTGTGTGCCAAAAATAGGCCTCGGGCACAGCCGCGCCCAAATATAAGTCCCCGAAGGTCCCGTCCCCAAGTTCGTCCGCCGCAAAAATGCAAAAAAAACGGGTGGGCTATAGCCTTGAGGGGAGGGGCTGGCCAACTTCGTCCGCCGGACTCGGAATGGGGCGACACTTTGCGAACGCCCTCCGTGTGCCAAAAATAGGCCGCGGGCACAGCCGCACCCAAAAATAAGCCCCCGAGGGTCCCGTCCAAAAGTTCGTCCGCCACAAAAATGCCCAAAAAACGGGTGGGCTATAGCCTTGGGGGGAGGGGCTGGCCAACTTCGTCCGCCGGCCTCGAAATGGGGCGAGAATTTGTGAGCGCCCTCCGTGTGCCAAAAATAGGCCGCGGGCACAGCCACACCCAAAAATAAGCCCCCGAAGGTCCCGTCCCCAAGTTCGTCCGCCACAAAAATGCACAAAAAACGGTTGGGCTATAGCCTTGGGGGGAGGGGCTGGCCAACTTCGTCCGCCGGACTCGGAATGGGGCGACACTTTGCGAGCGCCCTCCGTGTGCCAACAATAGGCCGAGGGCACAGCCGCGCCCAAAAATAAGCCCCCGAAGGTCCCGTCCCCAAGTTCGTCCGCCGCAAAAATGCCCAAAAAACGGGTGGGCTACAGCCTTGGGGGGAGGGGCTGGCCCACTTCGTCCGCCGGACTCGGAATGGGGCGAGACTTTGCGAGCGCCCTCTGTGTGCCAAAAATTGGCCTCAGGCACAGCCGCACCCAAATATAAGCCCCCGAAGGTCCCGTCCCCAAGTTCGTCCGCCGCAAAAATGCAAAAAAAACGTGTGGGCTATAGCCTTGGGGGGAGGGGCTGGCCAACGTCGTCCGCCGGACTCGGAATGGGGCGACACTTTGCGAGCGCCCTCCGTGTGCCAAAAATAGGCTGCGGACAGAGCCGCACCCAAAAATAAGCCCCCGAAGGTCCCGTCCCTAAGTTCGTCTGCCGCAAAAATGCCCAAAAAATGGGTGGGCTATAGTCGTGGGGGGAGGGGTTGGCCAACTTCGTCCGCCGGCCTCGAAATCGGGCGAGAATTTGCGAGCGCCCTCCGTGTGCCAAAAATAGGCCGCGGGCACAGCCACGCCCAAAAAGAATCCCCCGAAGGTCCCGTCCCCAAGTTCGTCCGCCGCATAAATGCCCAAAAAACGGGTGGGCTATAGCCTTGGGGGGAGGGGCTGGCCAACTTCGTCCGCCGGACTCGGAATTGGGCGAGACTTTACGAACGCCCTCCGTGTGCCAAAAATAGGTCGCGGGCACAGCCGCGCCCAAAAATAAGCCCCCGAAGGTCCCGTCCCCAAATTCATCCGCCGTAAAAATACCCAAAAAACGGGTGGGCTATAGCCTTGGGGGGAGGGGCTGGCCAACTTCGTCCGCCGGCCTCGAAATGGGGTGAGAATTTGTGAGCGCCCTCCGTGTGCCAAAAATAGGCCGCGGGCACAGCCACGCCCAAAAATAAGCCCCCGAAGCTCCCGTCCCCAAGTTCGTCCGCCGCAAAAATGCCCAAAAAACGGGTGGGCTACAGCCTTGGGGGGAGGGGCTGGCCCACTTCGTCCGCCGGACTCGGAATGGGGCGAGACTTTGCGAGCGCCCTCTGTGTGCCAAAAATAGGCCACGGGCACAGCCACGCCCAAAAAGAATCCCCCAAAGGTCCCGTCCCCAAGTTCGTCCGCCGCAAAAATGCCCAAAAAACGGGTGGGCTATAGCCTTGGGGGGAGGGGCTGGCCAACTTCGTCCACCGGACTCGGAATGGGGCGAGACTTTGCGAGCGCCCCCCGTGTGCCAAGAATAGGCCACGGGCACAGCCGCGACCAAAAATATGCCCCCGAAGGTCCCGTCCCCAAGTTCGTCCGCAACAAAAATGCCCAAACAACGGGTGGGCTATAGCCTTGGGGGGAGGGGCTGGCCGACTTCGTCCGCCGGACTCGGAATGGGGCGAGACTTTGCGAGCACCCTCCGTGTGCCAAAAATAGGCTGCGGTCACAGCCGCGCCCAAAAATAAGCCACCGAAGGTCCCGTCCCCAAGTTCGTCCGCCGCAAAAATGCCTAAAAAACGGGTGGGTTATAGCCTTGGGGGGAGGGGCTGGCCAACTTCGTCCGCCGGACTCGGAATGGGGCGAGACTTTGCGAGTGCCCTCTGTGTGCCAAAAATTGGCATCAGGCACAGCCGCACCCAAATATAAGCCCCCGAAGGTCCCGTCCCCAAGTTCGTCCGCCGCAAAAATGCAAAAAAAACGGGTGAGCTATAGCCTTGGGGGGAGGGGCTGGCCAACGTCGTCCGCCGGACTCGGAATGGGGCGACACTTTGCGAGCGCCCTCCGTGTGCCAAAAATAGGCTGCGGGCAGAGCCGCACCCAAAAATAAGCCCCCGAAGGTCCCGTCCCTAAGTTCGTCTGCCGCAAAAATGCCCAAAAAATGGGTGGGCTATAGTCGTGGGGGGAGGGGCTGGCCGACTTCGTCCGCCGGCCTCGAAATCGGGCGAGAATTTGCGAGCGCCCTCCGTGTGCCAAAAATAGGCTGCGGGCACAGCCACGCCCAAAAAGAATCCCCCGAAGGTCCCGTCCCCAAGTTCGTCCGCCGCAAAAATGCCCAAAAAACGGGTGGGCTATAGCCTTGGGGGGAGGGGCTGGCCAACTTCGTCCGCCGGACTCGGAATGGGGCGAGACTTTACGAGCGCCCTCCGTGTGCCAAAAATAGGTCGCGGGCACAGCCGCGCCCAAAAATAAGCCCCCGAAGGTCCCGTCCCCAAATTCATCCGCCGTAAAAATACCCAAAAAACGGGTGGGCTATAGCCTTGGGGGGAGGGGCTGGCCAACGTCGTCCGCCGGACTCGGAATGGGGCGACACTTTGCGAGCGCCCTCCGTGTGCCAAAAATAGGCTGCGGGCAGAGCCGCACCCAAAAATAAGCCCCCGAAGGTCCCGTCCCTAAGTTCGTCTGCCGCAAAAATGCCCAAAAAATGGGTGGGCTATAGTCGTGGGGGGAGGGGCTGGCCAACTTCGTCCGCCGGACTCGGAATGGGGCGAGACTTTACGAGCGCCCTCCGTGTGCCAAAAATAGGTCGCGGGCACAGCCGCGCCCAAAAATAAGCCCCCGAAGGTCCCGTCCCCAAATTCATCCGCCGTAAAAATACCCAAAAAACGGGTGGGCTATAGCCTTGGGGGGAGGGGCTGGCCAACTTCGTCCGCCGGACTCGGAATGGGGCGAGACTTTGCGAGCCCCCTGCGTGTGCCAAAAATAGGCCGTAGGCACAGCCGCGCCCAAAAATAAGCCCCCAAAGGTCCCGTCCCCAAATTCATCCGCCGTAAAAATACCCAAAAAACGGGTGGGCTATAGCCTTGGGGGGAGGGGCTGGCCAACTTCGTCCGCCGGACTCGGAATGGGGCGAGACTTTGCGAGCCCCCTGCGTGTGCCAAAAATAGGCCGTAGGCACAGCCGCGCCCAAAAATAAGCCCCCAAAGGTCCCGTCCCCAAATTCGTCCGCCGCAAAAATGCCCAAAAAACGGGTGGGCTTAAGCCTTGGGGGGAGGGGCTGGCCCACTTCGTCCGCCGGACTCGGAATGGGGCGAGACTTAACGAGTGCCCTCCGTGTGCCAAAAATAGGCCGCGGGCACAGCCGCGCCCAAAAATAAGCCCCCGAAGGTCCCGTCCCCAAGTTCATCCGCCGCAAAAATGCCCAAAAAACGGGTGGGCTAAGGCCTTGGGGGGAGGGGCTGGCCAACTTCGTCCGCCGGACTCGGAATGGGGCGAGACTTTGCGAGTGCCCGCGTGTGCCAAAAATAGGCCGCGGGCACAGCCGCGCCCAATAATAAGCCCCCAAAGGTCCCGTCCCCAAATTCGTCCGCCGCAAAAATGCCCAAAAAACGGGTGGGCTTAAGCCTTGGGGGAAGGGGCTGGCCAACTTCGTCCGCCGGACTCGGAATGGGGCGAGACTTTGCGAACACCCTCAGTGTGCCAAAATTAGGCCGCGGGTACAGCCGCGGCCAAAAATAAGCCCCCGAAGGTCCCGTCTCCAAGTTCTTCCGCCGCAAAAATGCCAAAAAAATGGGTGGGCTAGAGCCTAGGGGGGAGGGGCTGGCCAACATCGTCCGCCGGACTCGGAATGGGGCGAGACTTTGCGAGCGCCCTCCGTGTGCCAAAAATAGGCCGCGGGCACAGCCGTGCCCAAAAATAAGCCCCCGAAGGTCCCGTCCCCAAGTTCGTCCGCCGCAAAAATGCCAAAAAAACGGGTGGGCTATAGCCTTGGGGGGAGGGGCTGGCCAACATCGTCCGCCGGACTCGGAATGGGGCGAGACTTTGTGAGCGGCCTCCGTGTGCCACAAATAGGCCGCGGGAACAGCCTTGCCCAAAAATAAGCCCCCGAAGGTCCCGTCTCCAAGTTCGTCCGCCGTAAAAATGCCCAAAAAACGGGTGGGCTTAAGCCTTGGGGGGAGGGGCTGGCCAACCTCGTCCGCCGGACTCGGAATGGGGTGAGACTTTACGAGCGCCCTCTGTGTGCCAAAAATAGGTCGTGGGCAAAGCCGCACCCAAAAATAAGCCCCCGAAGGTCCCGTCCCCAAATTCGTCCGCCCTAAAAATACCCAAAAAACGGGTGGGCTATAGCCTTGGGGGGAGGGGCTGGCCAACTTCGTCCGCCGGACTCGAAATGGGGCGAGACTTTGCGAGCGCCCTCCGTGTGCCAAAAATAGGGCGGGCACAGCCACACCCAAAAATAAGCCCCCGAAGGTCCCGTCCCCAAGTTCGTCCGCCGCAAAAATGCCCAAAAAACGGGTGGGCTATAGCCTTGGGGGGAGGGGCTGGCCCACTTCGTCCGCCGGACTCGGAATGGGGCGAGACTTTGCGAACGCCCTCCGTGTGCCAAAAATAGGCCGTGGGCACAGCCGCATCCAAAAAATAAGCCCCCGAAGGTCCCGTCGCCAAGTTCGTCCGCCGCAAAAATGCCCAAAAAACGGGTGGGCTATAGCCTTGGGGGGAGGGGCTGGCCAACTTCGTCCGCCGGACTCGGAATGGGGCGAGACTTTGTGAGCGCCCTCCGTGTGCCAAAAATAGGCCGCAGGTACAGCCGGCCAAAAATAAGCCCCCGAAAGTCCCGTCCCGAAGTTCGTCCGCCGCAAAAATGCCCAAAAAACGGGTGGGCTATAGCCTTGGGGGGAGGGGCTGGCCAACCACGTCCGCCGGACTCGGAATAGGGCGAGACTTTGAGAGAGCCCTCCGTGGGCCAAAAATAGGCGGCGGGCACAGCCGCGCCAAAAAATAAGATCCCGAAGGTCCCGTCCCCAAGTTCATCCGCCGCAAAAATGCCCAAAAAACAGGTGGGATATAGCCTTGGGGGGAGGGGCTGGCCAACTTCGTCCGCGGGACTCGGAATGGGGTGAGACTTTGCGAGCACCCTCCGTGTGCCAAAAATAGGCCGCGGGCACAGCCGCACCCAAAAATAAGCCCCCGAAGGTCCCGTCCCCAACTTCGTCCGCCGCAAAAATGCCCCAAAATCAGGTGGGCTATAGCCTTGGGGGGAGGGGCTGGCCAACTTCGTCCGCCGGACTCGGAATGGGGCGAGACTTTGCGAGCGCCCTCTGTGCGCAAAAAATAGGCCGCGGGCACAGCCGCACCCAAAAATAAGCCCCCGGAGGTCCCGTCCCCAAGTTCGTCCGCCTCAAAAATGCCCAAAAAACGGTGGGCTATAGCCTTGGGGGGAGGGGCCGGCCCACTTCGTCCGCCGGACTCGGATTGGGACGACACTTTGCGAGCGCCCTCCATGTACCAAAAATAGGCCGCGGGCAAAGCCGTACCCAAAAATAAGCCCCCGAAGGTCCGGTCCCCAAGTTCGTCCGCCGCAAAAATGCCCAAAAAACGGGTGGGCTATAGCCTTGGGGGGAGGGGCTGGCCCACTTCGTCCGCCGGACTCGGAATGGGGCGAGAATTTTCGAGCGCCCTCAGTGTGCCAAAAATAGGCCGCGGGCACAGCCGCGCCCATAAATAAGCCCCCGAAGCTCCCATCCCCAAGTTCGTCGAACGCAAAAATGCCCAAAGAACGGGTGGGCTATAGCCTTGGGGGGAGGGGCTGGCCAGGTTCGTCCGCCTGACTCCGAATGGGGCGAGACTTTGCGAGCGCCCTCCGTGTGCCAAAAATAGGCCGCGGGCACAGCTGCGCCAAAAAATAAGCCCCCGAAGGTCCCGTCCCCAAGTTCGTCCGCCGCAAAAATGCCCAAAAAACGGGTGGGCTATAGCCTTGGGGGGAGGGGCTGGCCAACTTCGTCCGCCGGACTCGGAATGGGGCGAGACTTTGCGAGCGCCCTCCGTGTGCGAAAAATAGGCCGTGGGCACAGCTGCACCCAAAAATAAGCTCCCGAAGGTCCCGTCCCCAAGTTCGTCCGCCGCAAAAATGCCCAAAAAACGGGTGGGCTATAGCCTTGGGGGGAGGGGCTGGCCAACTTCGTCCGCCGGACTCGGAATGGGGCGAGAATTTACGAACGACCTCCGTGTGCCAAAAATAGGCCGCGGACATAGCCGCGCCCAAAAATATGCACCCGAAAGGTCCCGTCCCCAAGTTCCTCCGCCGCAAAAATGCCCAAAAAACGGGTGGGCTATAGCCTTGGGGGAAGGGGCTTGCCAACTTCGTCGCCGGACTCGGAATGGGGCGAGACTTTGCGAGTGCCCTACGTGTACCAAAAATAGGCCACGGGCACAGCCGCGCCAAAAAATAAGTCCCCGAAGGTCCCGTCCCCAAGTTCGTCCGCCGCAAAAATGCCCAAAAAATGGGTGGGCTATAGCCTTGGGGGGAGGGGCTGGCCAACTTCGTCCGCCGGACTCGGAATGGGGCGAGACTTTGCGAGTGCCCTCCGTGTGCCAAAAATAGGCTACGGTCACAGCCGCGCCCAAAAATAAGCTCCCGAAGGTCCCGTCCCCAGGTTCGTCCGCCGCAAAAATGCCCAAACAACGGGTGGGCTATAGCCTTGGGGGGAGGGGCTGGCCAAATTCGTCCGCCGGACTAGGAATGGGGCGAGACTTTGCGAGCGCCCTCCGTGTTCCAAAAATAGGCTACGGGTACAGCCGCGCCCAAAAATAAGCCCCCGACGGTCCCATCCCCAAGTTCGTCAGCCGCAAAAATGCCCGAAGAATGGGTGGGCTATAGCCTTGGGGGGAGGGGCTGGCCAACTTCGTCCGCCGGACTCGGAATGGGGCGAGTCTTTGCGAGCACCCTCCGTGTGCCAAAAATAGGCCGCGGGCACAGGCGCGCCCAAAAATAAGCCCCCGAAGGTCCCGTCCCCAAGTTCGCCCGCCGCAAAAATGCCCAAAAAATGGGTGGGCTATAGCCTTGGGGGGAGGGGCTGGCCAACTTCGTCCGCCGGACTCGGAAGGGGGGGAGACTTTGCGAGCGCCCTCCGTGTGCCAAAAATAGGCCGCGGGCATAGCCACGCCCAAAAATAAGCACCCGAAGGTCCCGTCCCGAGGTTCCTCCGCCGCAAAAATGCCCAAAAAACGGGTGGGCTATAGCCTTGGGGGGAGGGGCTGGCCAACTTCATCCGCCGGACTCGGAATGGTGCGAGACTTTGCGTGCGTCCTACGTGTGCTAAAAATAGTCCACGGGCACAGCCACGCCCAAAAATAAGTCCCCGAAGGTCCCGTCCCCATGTTCGTCCGCCGCAAAAATGCCCAAAAAATGGGTGGGCTATAGCCTTGGGGGGAGGGGCTGGCCAACTTCGTCCGCCGGACTCGGAATGGTAAGAGAATTTGCGAGTGCCCTCCGTGTTCCAAAAATAGGCTGCGGGCACAGCCGTGCCCAAAAATAAGCCCCGAAGGTCCCGTCCCCAAGTTCGTCCGCCGCAAAAATGCCCGAAGAACGGGTGGGCTATAGCCTTGGGGGGAGGGGCTGGCCAACTTCGTCCGCCGGACTCGGAATGGTGCGAGACTTTGCGAGCGCCCTCCGTGTTCCAAAAATAGGCTGTGGGCACAGCCGCGCCCAAAAATAAGCCCCCGAAGGTCCCGTCCCCAAGTTCGTCCGCCGCAAAAATGCCCGAAGAACGGGTGGGCTATAGCCTTGGGGGGAGGGGCTGGCCAACTTCGTCCGCCGGACTCGGAATGGGGCGAGTCTTTGCGAGCACCCTCCGTGTGCCAAAAATAGGCCGCGGGCACAGCCATGCCCAAAAATAAGCCCCCGAAGGTCCCGTCCCCATGTTCGTCCTCCGCAAAAATGCCCAAAAAATGGGTGGGCTATAGCCTTGGGGGGAGGGGCTGGCCAACTTCGTCCGCCGGACTCGGAATGGTAAGAGAATTTGCGAGCGCCCTCCATGTTCCAAAAATAGGCTGCGGGCACAGCCGCGTCCAAAAATAAGACCCCGAAGGTCCCGTCCCCAAGTTTGTCCGCCGCAAAAATGCCCAAAAAACGGGTGGGTTATAGCCTTGGGGGGAGGGGCTGGCCGACTTCGTCCGCCGGACTCGGAATGGTGGGAGACTTTGCGAGCGCCCTACGTGTGCCAAAAATAGGCCACGGGCACAGCCACGCCCAAAAATAAGTCCCCGAAGGTCCCGTCCCCATGTTCGTCCGCCGCAAAAATGCCCAAAAAACGGGTGGGCTATAGCCTTGGGGGGAGGGGCTGGCCCACTTCGTCCGCCGGACTCGGAATGGGGCGAGAATTTTCGAGCGCCCTCCGTGTGCCAAAAATAGGCCGCGGGCACAGCCGCACCCATAAATAAGCCCCCGAAGGTCCCATCCCCAAGTTCGTCGAACGCAAAAATGCCCAAAGAACTGGTGGGCTATAGCCTTGGGGGGAGGGGCTGGCCAACTTCGTCCGCCGGACTCGGAATGGGGCGAGACTTTGCGAGCGCCCTCCGTGCGCCAAAAATAGGCCGCTGGCACAGCCGCGCCCAAAAATAAGCCCCCGAAGGTCCCGTCCCCAAGTTCGTCCGCCACAAAAATGCCCAAAAAACGGTGGGCTATAGCCTTGGGGGGAGGGGCTGGCCAAGTTCGTCCGCCGGACTCGGATTGGGGCGACACTTTGCGAGCGCCCTCCGTGTGCCAAAAATAGGCCGTGGACAAAGCCGTACCCAAAAATAAGCCCCCGAAGGTCCCGTCCCCAAGTTCGTCCGCCGCAAAAATGCCCAAAAAACGGGTGGGCTATAGCCTTGGGGGGAGGGGCTGGCCCACTTCGTCCGCCGGACTCGGAATGGGGCGAGAATTTTCGAGCGCCCTCCGTGTGCCAAAAATAGGCCGCGGGCATAGCCGCACCCATAAATAAGCCCCCGAAGGTCCCATCCCCAAGTTCGTCGAACGCAAAAATGCCCAAAGAACGGGTGGGTTATAGCCTTGGGGGGAGGGGCTGGCCAACTTCGTCCGCCTGACTCCGAATGGGGTAGACTTTGCGAGCGCCCTCCGTGTGCCAAAACTAGGCCACGGGCACAGCCGCGCCAATAAATAAGCCCCCGAAGGTCCCGTCCCCAAGTTCGTCCGCCGGAAAAATGCCCAAAGAACGGGTGGGCTATAGCCTTGGGGGGAGGGGCTGGCCAACTTCGTCCGCCGGACTCGGAATGGGGCGAGACTTTGCGAGCGCCCTCCGTGTGCGAAAAAGCGGCCGTGGGCACAGCCGCACCCAAAAATAAGCTCCCGAAGGTCCCGTCCCCAAGTTCGTCCGCCGCAAAAATGCCCAAAAAACGGGTGGGCTATAGCCTTGGGGGGAGGGGCTGGCCAACTTCGTCCGCCGGACTCGGAATGGGGCGAGAATTTGCGAATGACCTCCGTGTGCCGAAAATAGGCCGCGGGCATAGCCGTGCCCAAAAATAAGCACCCGAAGGTCCCGTCCCCAAGTTCCTCTGCCGCAAAAATGCCCAAAAAACGGGTGGGCTATAGCCTTGGGGGGAGGGGCTTGCCAACTTCATCCGCCGGACTCGGAATGGGGCGAGACTTTGCGAGCGCCCTCAGTGTGCCAAAAAGAGGCCTAGGGCACAGCCGCGCCCAAAAATAAGCGCCCGAAGGTCCCGTCCCCAAGTTCCTCCGCCGCAAAAATGCCCAAAAACGGGTGGGCTATAGCCTTGGGGAGGGGCTGGCCAATCCGCCGGACTCGGAATGGGGCGAGACTTTGCGAGCGCCCTCCGTGTGCGAAAAAGCGGCCGTGGGCACAGCCGCACCCAAAAATAAGCCCCCGAAGGTCCCGTCCCCAAGTTCGTCCGCCGCAAAAATGCCCAAAAAACGGGAGGGCTATAGCCTTGGGGGGAGGGCTGGCCAACTTCGTCCGCCGGACTCGGAATGGGGCGAGAATTTGCGAATGACCTCCGTGTGCCGAAAATAGGCCGCGGGCATAGCCGCGCCCAAAAATAAGCACCCGAAGGTCCCGTCCCCAAGTTCCTCTGCCGCAAAAATGCCCAAAAAACGGGTGGGCTATAGCCTTGGGGGGAGGGGCTTGCCAACTTCATCCGCCGGACTCGGAATGGGGCGAGACTTTGCGAGCGCCCTCAGTGTGCCAAAACAAGGCCAAGGGCACAGCCACGCCCAAAAATAAGCCCCCGAAGGTCCCGTCCCCAAGTTCCTCCGCCGCAAAAATGCCCAAAAAACGGGTGGGCTATAGCCTTGGGGGGAGGGGCTGGCCAAATTCGTCCGCCGGACTCGGAATGGGGTGAGACTTTGCGAGTGCCCTATGTGTACCAAAAATAGGCCACGGGCACAGCCGCGCCCAAAAATAAGTCCCCGAAGGTCCCGTCCCCAAGTTCGTCCGCCGCAAAAATGCCCAAAAAAGGGGTGGGCTATAGCCTTGGGGGGAGGGGCTGGCCAACTTCGTCCGCCGGACTAGGAATGGGGCGAGACTTTTCGAGCGCCCTCCGTGTTCCAAAATAGGCTACGGTCACAGCCGCCCCCAAAAATACGCCCCCAAGGTCCCGTCCCCAAGTTCGTCCGCCTCAAAAATGCCCAAACAACGGGTGGGCTATAGCCTTGGGGGGAGGGGCTGGCCAACTTCGTCCGCCGGACTAGGAATGGGGCGAGACTTTGCGAGCGCCCTCCGTGTTCCAAAAATAGGCTATGGGTACAGCCGCGCCCAAAAATAAGCCCCCGACGGTCCCGTCCCCAAGTTCGTTCGCCGCAAAAATGCCCAAAAATCGGGTGGGCTATAGCCTTGGGGAGAGGGCTGGCCTGTCCGCGGACTCGGATTGGGGCGACACTTTGCGAGCGCCCTCCGTGTTCCAAAAATAGGCTTTGGCCAAAGCCGTTCCCAAAAATAAGCCCCCGACGGTCCCGTCCCCAAGTTCGTCCGCCGCAAAAATGCCCAAAAAACGGGTGGGCTATAGCCTTGGGGGGAGGGGCTGGCCCACTTCGTCCGCCGGACTCGGAATGGGGCGAGAATTTTCGAGCGCCCTCCGTGTGCGAAAAATAGGCCGCGGGCATAGCCGCACCCATAAATAAGCCCCCGAAGGTCCCATCCCCAAGTTCGTCGAACGCAAAAATGCCCAAAGAACGGGTGGGTTATAGCCTTGGGGGGAGGGGCTGGCCAACTTCGTCCGCCTGACTCCGAATGGGGAAGAATTTGCGAGCGCCCACCGTGTGCCAAAAATAGGCCAAGGGCACAGCCGCACCAAAAAATAAGCCCCCGAAGGTCCCGTCCCCAAGTTCGTCCACGGAAAAAATGCCCAAAGAACGGGTGGGCTATAGCCTTGGGGGGAGGGGCTGGCCAACTTCGTCCGCCGGACTCGGAATGGGGCGAGACTTTGCGAGCGCCCTCCGTGTGCGAAAAATAGGCCGTGGGCACAGCCGCACCCAAAAATAAGCTCCCGAAGGTCCCGTCCCCAAGTTCGTCCGCCGCAAAAATGCCCAAAAAACGGGTGGGCTATAGCCTTGGGGGGAGGGGCTGGCCAACTTCGTCCGCCGGACTCGGAATGGGGCGAGAATTTGCGAATGACCTCCGTGTGCCGAAAATAGGCCGCGGGCATAGCCGCGCCCAAAAATAAGCACCCGAAGGTCCCGTCCCCAAGTTCCTCTGCCGCAAAAATGCCCAAAAAACGGGTGGGCTATAGCCTTGGGGGGAGGGGCTTGCCAACTTCATCCGCCGGACTCGGAATGGGGCGAGACTTTGCGAGCGCCCTCAGTGTGCCAAAACAAGGCCAAGGGCACAGCCACGCCCAAAAATAAGCCCCCGAAGGTCCCGTCCCCAAGTTCCTCCGCCGCAAAAATGCCCAAAAAACGGGTGGGCTATAGCCTTGGGGGGAGGGGCTGGCCAAATTCGTCCGCCGGACTCGGAATGGGGTGAGACTTTGCGAGTGCCCTATGTGTACCAAAAATAGGCCACGGGCACAGCCGCGCCCAAAAATAAGTCCCCGAAGGTCCCGTCCCCAAGTTCGTCCGCCGCAAAAATGCCCAAAAAATGGGTGGGCTATAGCCTTGGGGGGAGGGGCTGGCCAACTTCGTCCGCCGGACTCGGAATGGGGCGAGACTTTTCGAGCACCCTCCGTGTGCCAAAAATAGGCTACGGTCACAGCCGCGCCCAAAAATAAGCCCCCAAGGTCCCGTCCCCAAGTTCGTCCGCCTCAAAAATGCCCAAACAACGGGTGGGCTATAGCCTTGGGGGGAGGGGCTGGCCAACTTCGTCCGCCGGACTAGGAATGGGGCGAGACTTTGCGAGCGCCCTCCGTGTTCCAAAAATAGGCTACGGGTACAGCCGCGCCCAAAAATAAGCCCCCGACGGTCCCGTCCCCAAGTTCGTTCGCCGCAAAAATGCCCAAAAATCGGGTGGGCTATAGCCTTGGGGGGAGGGGCTGGCCAAGTTCGTCCGCCGGACTCGGAATGGGGCAAGACTTTGCGAGTGCCCTACGTGTACCAAAAATAGGCCACGGGCACAGCCGTACCCAAAAATAAGCCCCCGAAGGTCCCGTCCCCAAGTTCGTCCGCCGCAAAAATGCCCAAAAAATGGTTGGGCTATAGCCTTGGGGGGAGGGGCTGGCCAACTTCGTCCGCCGGACTCGGAATGGGGCGAGAATTTTCGAGCGCCCTCCGTGTGCCAAAAATAGGCCTTGGGCACAGCCGCGCCCATAAATAAGCCCCCGAAGGTCCCATCCCCAAGTTCGTCGAACGCAAAAATGCCCAAAGAACGGGTGGGCTATAGCCTTGGGGGGAGGGGCTGGCCAACTTCGTCCGCCGGACTCGGAATGGTGTGAGACTTTGCGAGCGCCCTCCGTGTTCCAAAAATAGGCTACGGGCACAGCCGCACCCAAAAATAAGCCCCCGAAGGTCCCGTCCCCAAGTTCGTCCGCCGCAAAAATGCCCGAAGAACGGGTGGGCTATAGCCTTGGGGGGAGGGGCTGGCCAACTTCGTCCGCCGGACTCGGAATGGTGCGAGACTTTGCGAGCGGCTGCCGTGTGCCAAAAATAGGCCACGGGCACAGCCGCACCCATAAATAACCCCCGAAGGTCCCGTCCCCAAGTTCGTCCGCCGCAAAAATGCCCAAAAAACGGGTTTGCTATAGCCTTGGGGGGAGGGGCTGGCCAACTTCGTCCGCCGGACTCGGAATGGGGCAAGACTTTACGATCGGCCTCCGTTTGCCAAAAATAGGCCGCGGGCACATCCGCGCCCAAAAACTAGCCCCCGAAGGACCCGTCCCCAAGTTCCTCCGCCGCAAAAATGCCCAAAAAACGGGTGGGCTATAGCCTTGGGGGGAGGGGCTGGCCAAATTCGTCCGCTGGACTCGGAATGGGGCGAGACTTTGCGAGCGTCCTCCGTGTGCCAAAAATATGCCGCGGGCACAGCCACACCCAAAAATAAGCCCCCGAAGGTCCCGTCCCCAAGTTCCTCCGCCGCAAAAATGCCCAAAAAACGGGTGGGCTATAGCCTTGGGGGGAGGGGCTGGCCAAATTCGTCCGCCGGACTCGGAATGGGGTGAGACTTTGCGAGTGCCCTATGTGTACCATAAATAGGCCACGGGCACAGCCGCGCCCAAAAATAAGTCCCCGAAGGTCCCGTCCCCAAGTTCGTCCGCCGCAAAAATGCCCAAAAAATGGGTGGGCTATAGCCTTGGGGGGAGGGGCTGGCCAACTTCGTCCGCCGGACTCGGAATGGGGCGAGACTTTTCGAGCACCCTCCGTGTGCCAAAAATAGGCTACGGTCACAGCCGCGCCCAAAAATAAGCCCCCAAGGTCCCGTCCCCAAGTTCGTCCGCCTCAAAAATGCCCAAACAACGGGTGGGCTATAGCCTTGGGGGGAGGGGCTGGCCCACTTCGTCCGCCGGACTAGGAATGGGGCGAGACTTTGCGAGCGCCCTCCGTGTTCCAAAAATAGGCTACGGGTACAGCCGCGCCCAAAAATAAGCCCCCGACGGTCCCGTCCCCAAGTTCGTTCGCCGCAAAAATGCCCAAAAATCGGGTGGGCTATAGCCTTGGGGGGAGGGGCTGGCCAAGTTCGTCCGCCGGACTCGGAATGGGGCAAGACTTTGCGAGTGCCCTACGTGTACCAAAAATAGGCCACGGGCACAGCCGTACCCAAAAATAAGCCCCCGAAGGTCCCGTCCCCAAGTTCGTCCGCCGCAAAAATGCCCAAAAAATGGTTGGGCTATAGCCTTGGGGGGAGGGGCTGGCCAACTTCGTCCGCCGGACTCGGAATGGGGCGAGACTTTGCGAGCGCCCTCCGTGTGCCAAAAATAGGCCGTGGGCACAGCCGCGCCCATAAATAAGCCCCCGAAGGTCCCATCCCCAAGTTCGTCGAACGCAAAAATGCCCAAAGAACGGGTGGGCTATAGCCTTGGGGGGAGGGGCTGGCCAACTTCGTCCGCCGGACTCGGAATGGGGCGAGACTTTGCGAGCGCCCTCCGTGTTCCAAAAATAGGCTGCGGGCACAGCCGCGCCCAAAAATAAGCCCCCGAAGGTCCCGTCCCCAAGTTCGTCCGCCGCAAAAATGCCCGAAGAACGGGTGGGCTATAGCCTTGGGGGGAGGGGCTGGCCAACTTCGTCCGCCGGACTCGGAATGGGGCGAGACTTTGCGAGCGGCATCCGTGTGCCAAAAATAGGCCACGGGCACAGCCGCACCCATAAATAACCCCCGAAGGTCCCGTCCCCAAGTTCGTCCGCCGCAAAAATGCCCAAAAAACGGGTTTGCTATAGCCTTGGGGGGAGGGGCTGGCCAACTTCGTCCGCCGGACTCGGAATGGGGCAAGACTTTATGATCGGCCTCCGTTTGCCAAAAATAGGCCGCGGGCACATCCGCGCCCAAAAACTAGCCCCCGAAGGACCCGTCCCCAAGTTCCTCCGCCGCAAAAATGCCCAAAAAACGGGTGGGCTATAGCCTTGGGGGGAGGGGCTGGCCAAATTCGTCCGCTGGACTCGGAATGGGGCGAGACTTTGCGAGCGTCCTCCGTGTGCCAAAAATATGCCGCGGGCACAGCCACACCCAAAAATAAGCCCCCGAAGGTCCCGTCCCCAAATTCCTCCGCCGCAAAAATGCCCAAAAAACGGGTGGGCTATAGCCTTGGGGTGAGGGGCTGGCCAACTTCGTCCGCCGGACTCGGAATGGGGTGAGACTTTGCGAGCGCCCTCCGTATGCCAAAAATAGGCCGCGGACACAGCCGCGCCCAAAAATAAGCCCACGAAGGTCCCGTCCCCAAGTTCGTCCGCCGCTAAAATGCCCAAAAAACGGGTGGGCTATAGCCTTGGGGGGAGGGGCTGGCCAACTTCGTCCGCCGGACTCGGAATGGGGTGAGACTTTGTGAGCGCCCTCCGAGTGCCAAAAATAGGCCACGGGCACAGCCACGCCCAAAAATAAGCCCCCGAAGGTCCCGTCCCCAAGTTCGTCCGCCGTAAAAATGCCCAAAAAACGGGTGGGCTATAGCCTTGGGGGGAGGGGCTGGCCAACTTCATCCGCCGGACTCGGAATGGGGCGAGACTTTGCGAGCGCCCTCAGTGTGCCAAAACAAGGCCAAGGGCACAGCCACGCCCAAAAATAAGCCCCCAAAGGTCCCGTCCCCAAGTTCCTCCGCCGCAAAAATGCCCAAAAAACGGGTGGGCTATAGCCTTGGGGGGAGGGGCTGGCCAAATTCGTCCGCCGGACTCGGAATGGGGTGAGACTTTGTGAGTGCCCTCCGTGTACCAAAAATAGGCCGCGGTCACAGCCGCGCCCAAAAATAAGCTGCCGAAGGCCTTTCCCCAAGTTCATCCGCCGCAAAAATGCCCAAAAAACGGGTGGGCTATAGCCTTGGCGGGAGGGGCTGGCCAACTTCGTCCGCCGGACTTGGAATGGGGCGAGACTTTGCGAGCGGCCTCTGTGTGCGCAACATAGGCTGCGGACACAGCCGGACCCAAAAATAACCCCCGAAGGTCCCGTCCCCAAGTTCGTCCGCCGCAAAAATGCCCAAAAAACGGGTGGGCTATAGCCTTGCGGGGAGGGGCTGGCCAACTTCGTCCGCCGGACTCGGAATGGGGCGAGACTTTGTGAGAGGCCTCTGTGTGCCAAAAATAGGCCGCGGTCACAGCCGTGCCCAAAAATAAGCCCCCGAAGGTCCCGTCCCCAAGTTCGTCCGCCTCAAAAATGCCCAAAAAACGGGTGGGCTATAGCCTTGGGGGGTGGGGCTGGCCAACTTCGTCCGCCGGACTCGGAATGGGGCGAGACTTTGCGAGCGGCTGCCGTGTGCCAAAAATAGGCCACGGGCACAGCCGCACCCATAAATAACCCCCGAAGGTCCCGTCCCCAAGTTCGTCCGCCGCAAAAATGCCCAAAAAACGGGTTTGCTATAGCCTTGGGGGGAGGGGCTGGCCAACTTCGTCCGCCGGACTCGGAATGGGGCGAGACTTTACGAGCGGCCTCTGTTTGCCAAAAATAGGCTGCGGGCACATCCGCGGCCAAAAACTAGCCCCCGAAGGTCCCGTCCCCAAGTTCGTTCGCCGCAAAAATGCCCAAAAATCGGGTGGGCTATAGCCTTGGGGGGAGGGGCTGGCCAAGTTCGTCCGCCGGACTCGGAATGGGGCGAGACTTTTCGAGCGGCCTCCGTGTGCCAAAAATAGGCCGCGGGCACAGCCGTACCCAAAAATAAGCCCCCGAAGGTCCCGTCCCCAAGTTCATCCGCCGCAAAAATGCCCAAAAATCGGGTGGGCTATAGCCTTGGGGGGAGGGGCTGGCCAACTTCGTCCGCCGGACTCGGAATGGGGTGACACTTTGCGAGCGCATACGTGTGCCAAAAATAGGCCGTGGGCACAGCCGTACCCAAAAATAATCCCCCGAAGGTCCCGTCCCCAAGTTCGTCCGCCGTAAAAATGCCCAAAAAACGGGTGGGCTATAGCCTTGGGGGGAGGGGCTGGCCAACTTCGTCCGCCGGACTCGGAATGGGGCGAGACATTGTGAGCGCCCTCCGTGTACCAAAAATAGGCCGCGGGCACAGCTGTGCCCAAAAATAAGCCCCTGAAGGACCCGTCCCCAAGTTCGTCCGCCGCAAAAATGCCCAAAAAACGGGTGGGCTATAGCCTTGGGGGGAGGGGCTGGCCAAATTCGTCCGCCGGACTCGGAATGGGGCGAGACTTTGCGAGCACCCTCCGTGTGCCAAAAATAGTCCGCAGCCACAGCCGCGTCCAAAAATAAGCCCCCGAAGGTCCCGTCCCCAAGTTCGTCCGCCGCAAAAATGCCCAAAAAACGGGTGGGCTATAGCCTTGGGGGGAGGGGCTGGCCAACTTCGTCCGCCGGACTCGGAATGGGGCGAGACTTTACGAGCGCCCTCCGTGTGCGAAAAATAGGCCTTGTGCACAGCCGTGCCCAAAAATAAGCCCCCGAAGGTCCCGTCCCCAAGTCCGTCCGCCGCAAAAATGCTCAAAAAACGGGTGGGCTATAGCCTTGGGGGGAGGGGCTGGCCAATTTCGTCCGCCGGACTCGGAATGGGGCGAGACTTTGCGAGCGGCCTCCGTGTGCCAAAAAAAGGCCGCGGGCACAGCCGCACCCAGAAATAAGCCCCCGAAGGTCCCGTCCCCAAGTTCGTCCGCCGCAAAAATGCCCAAAAAACGGGTGGGCTATAGCCTTGGGGGGAGGGGCTGGCCAACTTCGTCCGCCGGACTCGGAATGGGGCGAGACTTTGCGAGTGCCCTCCGTGTGCCAAAAATAGGCCGCGGGCAAAGCCGCGTCCAAAAATAAGCCCCCAAAGGTCCCATCCCCAGGTTCGTCCGCCGCAAAAATGCCCAAAAAACGGGTGGGCTATAGCCTTGGGGGGAGGGGCTGGCCAATTTCGTCCGCCGGACTCGGAATGGGACGAGACTTTGCGAGCGGCCTCCGTGTGCCAAAAAAAGGCCGCGGGCACAGCCGCACCCAGAAATAAGCCCCCGAAGGTCCCGTCCCCAAGTTCGTCCGCCGCAAAAATGCCCGAAGAACGGTGGGCTATAACCTTGGGGGGAGGGGCTGGCCAACTTCGTCCGCCGGACTCGGAATGGGGTGAGACTTTACGAGTGCACTCCGTGTGCCAAAAATAGGCCGCGGGCACAGCCGCGCCCAATAATAAGCCCCTGAGGTCCCGTCCCCAAGTTAGTCCGCCGCAAAAATGCCCAAAAAACGGGTGGGCTATAGCCTTGGGGGGAGGGGCTGGCCCACTTCGTCCGCCGGACTCGGAATGGGGCGAGACTTTACGAGCGCCCTCCGTGTGACAAAAATAGGCCGTGTGCAAGGCCGCACCCAAAAATAAGCCCCCGAAGGTCCCGTCCCCAAGTTCGTCCGCCGCAAAAATGCCCAAAAAATGGGTGGGCTATAGCCTTGGGGGGAGGGGCTGGCCCACTTCGTCCGCCGGACTCGGAATAGGGCGAGACTTTGCGAGCGGCCTCCGTGTGCCAAAAATAGGCCGCGGGCACAGCCGCACCCAAAAATAAGCCCCCGAAGGTCCCGTCCCCAAGTTCGTCCGCCGCAAAAATGCCCAAAAAACGGGTGGGCTATAGCCTTGGGGGGAGGGGCTGCCCAACTTCGTCCGCCGGACTCGGAATGGGGCGAGACTTTGCAAGCACCCTCCGAGTGCCAAAAATAGGCTGCGGGCACAGCCGCGCCCAAAAATAAGCCCCCGAAGGTCCCGTCCCCAAGTTCGTCCGCCGCAAAAATGCCCAAAAAACGGGTGGGCTATAGCCTTGGGGGGAGGGGCTGGCCAACATCGTCCGCCGGACTCGGAATGGGGCGAGACTTTGCGAGCGCCCTCTGTGTGCCAAAAATAGGCCGCGGACACAGCTGTGTACAAAAATAAGTTCCCAAAGGTCCCGTCCCCAAGTTCGTCCGCCGCAAAAATGCCAAAAAAACAGTGGGCTATAGCCTTGGGGGGAGGGGCTGGCCCACTTCGTCTGCCGGACTAGGAATGGGGCGAGACTTTGCGAGCGGCCTCCGTGTGCCAAAAATAGTCCGCGGGCACAGCCATACCCAAAAATAAGCCCCCGAAGGTCCCGTCCCCAAGTTCGTCCGCCGCAAAAATGCCCAAAAAACGGGTGGGCTATAGCCTTGGGGGGAGGGGCTGGCCAACATCATCCGCCGGACTCGGAATGGGGCGAGACTTTGCGAGCGCCCTCTGTGTGCCAAAAATAGGCCGCGGACACAGCTGTGCACAAAAATAAGAACCCAAAGGTCCCGTCCCCAAGTTCGTCCGCCGCAAAAATGCCCAAACAACGGGTGGGCTATAGCCTTGGGGGGAGGGGCTGGCACACTTCGTCCGCCGGACTCAGAATGGGGTGAGACTTTGCGAGCCCCCTCTGTGTACGAAAAATAGGCCGCGGGCAAAGCCGTACCCAAAAATAAGCCCCCGAAGGTCCCGTCCCCAAGTTCGTCCGCCGCAAAAATGCCCAAAAAACGGCTGGGCTATAGCCTTGGGGGGAGGGGCTGGCCAACATTGTCCGCCGGACTCGGAATGGGGTGAGACTTTGCGAGCACCCTCTGTTTGCCAAAAATAGGCCGCGGGCACAGCCGCACCCAAAAATAAGCCCCCGAAGGTCCCGTCCCCAAGTTCGTCCGCCATAAAAATGCCCAAAAAACGGGTGGGCTATAGCCTTGGGGGGAGGGGCTGGCCAACTTCGTCCGCCGGACTTGGAATGGGGCGAGACTTTGCGAGCGCCCTCCGTGTGGAAAAAATAGGCCGCGGGTGCAGCCGCGCCCAAAAATAAGCCCCCGAAGGTCCCGTCCCCAAGTTCGTCCGCCGCAAAAATGCCCAAAAAACGGGTGGGCTATAGCCTTGGGGGGAGGGGCTGGCCAACTTCGTCCGCCGGACTCAGAATGGGGCGAGACTTTGCGAGCAGCTTCCGTGTGCCAAAAATAGGCCGCGGGCACAGCCACGCTGAAAAATAAGCCCCCGAAGGTCCCGTCCCCATGTTCGTCCGCCGCAAAAATGCCCAAAAAACGTGTGGGCTATAGCCTTGGGGGGAGGGGCTGGCCAACTTCGTCCGCCGGACTCGGAATGGGGAGAGACTTTGCGAGCGCCTTCCGTGTGCCAAAAATAGGCCGCGGGCACAGCCGCGCCCAAAAACAAGCCCCCGAAGGTCCCATCCCCAAGTTCGTCCGCCACAAAAATGCCCAAAAAACGGGTGGGCTATAGCCTTGGGGGGAGGGGCTGGCCAACTTCGTCCGACGGACTCAGAATGGGGCGAGACTTTGCGAGCAGCTTCCGTGTGCCAAAAATAGGCCGCGGGCACAGCCGCACCGAAAAATAAGCCCCGCCGCAAAAATGCCCAAAAAACGGGTGGGCAATAGCCTTGGGGGGAGGGGCTGGCCCACTTCGTCCGCCAGACTCGGAATGGGGCGAGACTTTGCGAGCGGCCGTCGTGTGCCAAAAATAGTCCGCGGGCACAGCCGAGCCCAAAAATAAGCCCCCGAAGATCCCGTCCCCAAGTTCGTCCGCCACAAAAATGCCCAAAAAACAGTGGGCTATAGCCTTGGGGGGAGGGGCTGGCCGACTTCGTCCGCCGGACTAGGAATGGGGCGAGACTTTGCGAGTGCCCTCTGTGTAGCAAAAATAGGCCGCGGGCACAGCCATACCCAAAAATAAGCCCCCGAAGATCCCGTCCCCAAGTTCGTCCGCCACAAAAATGCCCAAAAAACAGTGGGCTATAGCCTTGGGGGGAGGGGCTGGCCGACTTCGTCCGCCGGACTAGGAATGGGGCGAGACTTTTCGAGCGGCCTCCGTGTGCCAAAAATAGTCCGCGGGCACAGCCACACCCAAAAATAAACCCCCGATGGTCCCGTCCCCAAGTTCGTCCGCCGCAAAAATGCCCAAAAAACGGGTGGGCTATAGCCTTGGGGGGAGGGGCTGGCCGACTTCGTCCGCCGGACTCGGAATGGGGCGAGACTTTACGAGCGCCCTCCATGTGCGAAAAATAGGCCTTGTGCACAGCCGCACCCAAAAATAAGCCCCCGAAGGTCCCGTCCCCAAGTTCGTCCGCCGCAAAAATGCCCAAAAAACGGGTGGGCTATAGCCTTGGGGGGAGGGGCTGGCCAACATCATCCGCCGGACTCGGAATGGGGCGAGACTTTGCGAGCGCCCTCTGTGTGCCAAAAATAGGCCGCGGACACAGCTGTGCACAAAAATAAGCCCCCAAAGTTCCCGTCCCCAAGTTCGTCCGCCGCAAAAATGCCAAAAAAACAGTGGGCTATAGCCTTGGGGGGAGGGGCTGGCCCACTTCGTCTGCCGGACTAGGAATGGGGCGAGACTTTGCGAGCGGCCTCCGTGTGCCAAAAATAGTCCGCGGGCACAGCCGCGCCCAAAAATAAGCCCCCGAAGGTCCCGTCCCCAAGTTCGTCCGCCGCAAAAATGCCCAAGAATCGGGGGGGCGATAGCCTTGGGGGAGGCTGGCCAACCAACCGCCGGACTAGGAATGGGGCGAGACTTGCGAGCGGCCTCCGTGTGCCAAAAATAGTCCATGGCACAGCCACGCCCAAAATAAACCCCGATGGTCCCGTCCCCAAGTTCGTCCGCCGCAAAAATGCCCAAAAGCGGGTGGGCTATAGCCTTGGGGGAGGGGCTGGCCGACTCGTCCACGGACTCGGAATGGGGCGAGACTTGCGAGCGCCTCCGTGTGCCAAAAATAGGCCGCGGCACAGCCGCGCCCTTAAAAATAAGCCCCGAATGTCCCGTCCCCAAGTTCGTCCGCCGCAAAATGCCCAAAAACAGGTGGGCTATAGCCTTGGGGGAGGGGCTGGCAACTCGTCCGCTCGGACTCGGAATGGGGCGAGACTTTGCGAGCGCCCTCCGTGTGCCAAAATAGGCCGGGCACAGCCAAGCCCAAAAATAAGCCCCGAAGGTCCGGTCCCCAAGTTCGTCCGCGAAAAATGCCCAAAATGGGTGGGCTATAGCCTTGGGGGAGGGGTTGGCCCACTTCGTCCGCCGGACTCGGAATGGGATGAGACTTTGCGGCGCCCTCCGTGTACCAAAATAGGCCGCAGGCACAGCTGCGCCCAAAAATAAACCCGAAGGTCCCGTCCCCAAGTTCGTCCGCCGCAAAATGCCCAAGAAACGGGTGGGCTATAGCCTTGGGGGAGGGCTGGCCAACTTGTCCGCCGGACTCGGAATGGGGCGAGACTTTGCGAGCGCCCTCCGTGTGCCGCTAGCCCGTGGGCACAGCCGCGCAAAAATAAGCCCCCAAAGGTCCCGTCCCCAAGTTCGTCCGCCGCAAAAATGCCCAAAAAATGGGTGGGTTATAGCCTTGGGGGAAGGGGCTGGCCAACTTCGTCCGCCGGACTCGGAATGGGGCGAGACTTTGCGAGCGACCTCCGTGTGCCAAAAATAGGCCGCGGGCACAGCCACACCCAAAAATAAGCCCCCGAAGGTCCCGTCCCCAAGTTCGTCCGCCGCAAAAATGCCCAAACAACGGGTGGGCTATAGCCTTGGGGGGAGGGGCTGGCCCACTTCGTCCGCCGGGCTAGGAATGGGGCGAGACTTTCCGAGCGCCCTCCGTGCAGCAAAAATAGGCCGCGGGCACAGCCATACCCAAAAATAAGCCCCCGAAGGTCCCGTCCCCAAGTTCGTCCGCCGCAAAAATGCCCAAAAAACGGGTGGGCTATAGCCTTGGGGGGAGGGGCTGGCCAACATCATCCGCCGGACTCGGAATGGGGGAGACTTTGCGAGCGCCCTCTGTGTGCCAAAAATAGGCCGCGGACACAGCTGTGCACAAAAATAAGCCCCCAAAGGTCCCGTCCCCAAGTTCGTCCGCCGCAAAAATGCCAAAAAAACAGTGGGCTATAGCCTTGGGGGGAGGGGCTGGCCCACTTCGTCTGCCGGACTAGGAATGGGGCGAGACTTTGCGAGCGGCCTCCGTGTGCCAAAAATAGTCCGCGGGCACAGCCGCATCCAAAAATAAGCCCCCGAAGGTCCCGTCCCCAAGTTCGTCCGCCGCAAAAATGCCCAAGAAACGGGTGGGCTTTAGCCTTGGGGGGAGGGGCTGGCCAACTTCGTCCGCCGGACTCGGAATGGGGCGAGACTTTGCGAGCGCCCTCCGTGTGCCGAAAATAGCCCGTGGGCACAGCCGCGCCCAAAAATAAGCCCCCGAAGGTCCCGTCCCCAAGTTCGTCCACCGCAAAAATGCCCAAAAAATGGGTGGGTTATAGCCTTGGGGGAAGGGGCTGGCCAACTTCGTCCGCCGGACTCGGAATGGGGCGAGACTTTGCGAGCGACCTCCGTGTGCCAAAAATAGGCCGCGGGCACAGCCACACCCAAAAATAAGCCCCCGAAGGTCCCGTCCCCAAGTTCGTCCGCCGCAAAAATGCCCAAACAACGGGTGGGCTATAGCCTTGGGGAGAGGGGCTGGCCCACTTCGTCCGCCGGGCTAGGAATGGGGCGAGACTTTGCGAGCGCCCTCCATGTAGCAAAAATAGGCCGCGGGCACAGCCATACCCAAAAATAAGCCCCCGAAGGTCCCGTCCCCAAGTTCGTCCGCCGCAAAAATGCCCAAAAAACGGGTGGGCTATAGCCTTGGGGGGAGGGGCTGGCCAACATCGTCCGCCGGACTCGGAATGGGGCGAGACTTTGCGAGCGCCCTCTGTGTGCCAAAAATAGGCCGCGGACACAGCTGTGTACAAAAATAAGTTCCCAAAGGTCCCGTCCCCAAGTTCGTCCGCCGCAAAAATGCCAAAAAAACAGTGGGCTATAGCCTGGGAAGGAGTGTCTGGCCCACTACGTCAGCCGGACGAGGAATGGGGCGAGACTGCAAGTGGCCTCCGTGTGCCAAAAATAGTCCAGCGGGCACAGCCATACCCAAAATAAGCCCCAAGGTCCCGTCCCCAAGTTCGTCCGCCACAAAAATGCCCAAAAACGGGTGGCTATAGCCTTGGGGGAGGGCTGGCCAACATCATCCGCCCGGACTCGGAATGGGGCGAGACTTTGCGAGCGCCCTCTGTGTGCCAAAAATAGGCCGCGGACACAGCTGTGCACAAAAATAAGAACCCAAAGGTCCCGTCCCCAAGTTCGTCCGCCGCAAAAATGCCCAAACAACGGGTGGGCTATATGCTTGGGGGGAGAGGATGGCCAACTTCGTTTGCCGGACTCGGAATGGGGCGAGACTTTCCGAGCGCCCTCCGTGCAGCAAAAATAGGCCGCGGGCACAGCCATACCCAAAAATAAGCCCCCGAAGGTCCCGTCCCCAAGTTCGTCCGCCGCAAAAATGCCCAAAAGCGGGTGGGCTATATGCTTGGGGAGAGGATGGCCAACTTCGTCTGCGGACTCGGAATGGGCGAGACTTTCCAGCCTCCGTGCAGCAAAAAATAGGCCAGCGGCACAGCCATACCCAAAAATAAGCCCCGAGGTCCCGTCCCCAAGTTCGTCCGCGCAAAATGCCCAAAAACGGGTGGGCTATAGCCTTGGGGGGAGGGGCTGGCCAACATCATCCGCCGGACTCGGAATGGGGGAGACTTTGCGAGCGCCCTCTGTGTGCCAAAAATAGGCCGCGGACACAGCTGTGCACAAAAATAAGCCCCCAAAGGTCCCGTCCCCAAGTTCGTCCCTTACGTAAAAATGCCAAAAAAACAGTGGGCTATAGCCTTGGGGGGAGCTGGCCCACTCGTCTGCCGGACTAGGAATGGGGCGAGACTTTGCGGCGGCCTCCGTGTGCCAAAAATAGTCCGCGGCACAGCCGCATCCAAAATAAGCCCCGAAGGTCCGTCCCAAGTTCGTCCGCCGCAAAAATGCCCAAGCGGGTGGGCTTTAGCCTTGGGGAGGGCTGGCCAACTCCGCCGGACTCGGAATGGGCGAGACTTTGCGGCGCCCTCGTGTGCCGAAAACAGCCCGTAAGCACAGCCGCCTTAAAAATAAGCCCCGAAGGTCCGTCCCCAAGTTCGTCCACCGCAAAAATGCCCAAAAATGGGTGGGTTATAGCCTTGGGGAAGCTGGCCAACTCGTCCGCGGACTCGGAATGGGGCGAGACTGAGCGGCAACCTCCGTGTGCCAAAAATAGACGCAGGCACAGCTGTGCACAAAAATAAGCCCCGAAGGTCCCGTCCCCAAGTTCGTCGCCGCAAAAATGCCCAAACAACGGGTGGGCTATAGCCTATGGGGAGAAGGGCTGGCCCGCCATGGAAGCTACAAAGAATGGGGCGAGACTGCGCCCTCCATGTAAGCAAAAATAGACGCGGGCACAGCCATACCCAAAAATAAGCCCCCGAAGGTCCGTCCCCAAGATTCGTCCGCCCTTAAAAATGCCCAAAAGCGGGTGGGCTATAGCCTTGGGGAGGGCTGGCCAACATCGTCCGCCGGACTCGGAATGAGGCAGAGACTTTGCGGCGCCCTCTGTGTGCCAAAAATAGGCCACGGACACAGCTGTGTACAAGCAGTTCCCAAAGGTCCCGTCCCCAAGTTCGTCCGCAAAAATGCCAAAAACAGTGGGCTATAGCCTTGGGGGGAGGGCTGGCCACTCGTCTGCCGGACTAGGAATGGGGCGAGACTGCACGGCGGCCTCCGTGTGCCAAAAAAATAGTCATGGGCACAGCCATACCCAAAATAAGCCCCGAAGTCCCGTCCCCAAGTTCGTCCGCCGCAAAAATGCCCAAAAAACGGGTGGGCTATAGCCTTGGGGGGAGGGGCTGGCCAACATCATCCGCCGGACTCGGAATGGGGCGAGACTTTGCGAGCGCCCTCTGTGTGCTAAAAATAGGCCGCGGACACAGCTGTGCACTGTAAAAATAAGAACCCAAAGGAATTCCCGTCCCCAAGTTCGTCCGCCGCGAAAATGCCCAAACAACGGGTGGGCTATAGCCTTGGGGAGAGGCTGGCACACTTCGTCCGCGGACTCGGAATGGGGTGAGACTTTGCGAGCCCCCTCGTATCTGAAAAATAGGCCTTGAGCAAGCCGTACCCAAAAATAAGCCCCGAAGGTCCGTCCCCAAGTTCGTCCTTAATGCCTTGTAAAAATAACGGCTCAAAAACGGGGCTATAGCCTTGGGAGAGGGGCTGGCCCACTAATCCGCCGGGCTAGGAATGGGCGAGACTTTTTGCGAGCGCCCTCCATGTAACAAAAATACGCAGGCACAGCCATACCCAAAAATAAGCCCCAGGTCCCGTCCCCAAGTTCGTCCGCGAAATGCCCAAAAAGCGGGTGGGCTATAGCCTTGGGGAGAGGCTGGCCAACATCGTCCGCGGACTCGGAATGGGGCGAGACTTTACGAAGCGCCCTCATGTGCCAAATGACGCGGACACAGCTGTGTACAAAAATAAGTTCCCAAGGTCCCGTCCCCAAGTTCGTCCGCCGCATAAAAATGCCAAAAAACAGTGGGCTATAGCCAGCCTGGGAGGGCTGGCCCACTTGCCTTGCCCGGACTAGGAATGGGCGAGACTTTGCGGCGGCCTCTGTGTGCCAAAAATAGTCCATGAAGGCACAGCCATGCCCAAAAATAAGCCCCGAAGGTCCCGTCCCCAAGTTCGTCCGCCCGCAAAAATGCCCAAAACGGGTGGGCTATAGCCTTGGGGAGGGGCTGGCCAACATCATCCGCCGGACTCGGAATGGGGCGAGACTTTGCAGCGCCCTCTGTGTGCCAAAAATAGGCGCGGACACGGCTGTGCACAAAATAAGAACCCAAAGGTCCCGTCCCCAAGTTCGATCCACTTGCAAAAATGCCCAAACAACGGGTGGGCTATAGCCATGGGAGGAGGGCTGGCACCGTCGCCGGACTCGGGAATGGGGTGAGACTTTACGAGCCCCTCGTATCTGGCAGAAAATAGGCGCCAGGCAGCCGTACCCAAAATAAGCCCCGAAGAGTCCGTCCCCAAGTTCGTCCACTTCGCAAAAATGCCCAAAAGCAGGTGAGGCTATAGCCTTGGGGAGGGCTGGTAACATTGTCCGCGGACTCGGAATGGGTGAGACTGCGAGCACCCTCTGTTTATAAAAATAGGCAGGGCACAGCCGCACCAAAAATAAGCCCCGAGGTCCCGTCCCCAAGTTCGTCCGCCCACGCACCCAAAATGCCCAAAACAGTGGGCAATAGCCTTGGGGAGGGCAGCTGGCCACTCCTTCCAGCCGGACTAGGAATGGGCGAGACTTTGCAGGGCGGCCTCCGTGTCCACCAAATAGGCCGCAGGCACAGCCGCGCCCAAAAATAAGCCCCCGAAGGTCCCGTCCCCAAGTTCGTCCGCCGCAAAAATGCCCAAAACACAGTGGGTGATAGCCGTGGGGGGAGGGGCGGGCCCACTTCCTTCCGCCGGACTCGGAATGGGGGGAGAGTTTGCGGGACGCCGATGTGCCAAAAATAGTCAGCGGGCACAGCCGCACCCAAAATAAGCCCCGAAGGTCCCGTCCCCAAGTTCGTCCGCCGTAAAAATGCCCAAAAAAAAGCGGGTGGGCTATAGCCACATGGGGAGGGGCTGGCCCACTAAATCGTCCGCCCCGGACTCGGAAGTCTGAGCGAGACTTCTGAGCGCCCTCCGTGTGCCAATATTAGGCGCGGGGACAGCCAGCCAAAAATAAGCCCCGAAGTCCCGTCCCCAGTTCGTCCGCCGCAAAAAAATGCCTAAAAGCGGGTGGGCTATAGCCTTGGGGAGGGCTGCCAGCAAGTCCGCCCGGACTGAATATGCGGCGAGACTTACGGCGCCCTCCGTGTGGCAATATTAGGCGCTGGTACAGCCGCGCCCAAAATAAGCCCCAGAGGTCCCAGTCCCCAAGTTAGATCCGCCTTAAAATGCCTAATAAATGGGTGGGCTATAGCCTTGGGGAGGGCTGCTGGCCGTCCCCGGGACTCGGGAATGCGGCGAGACTTTGCGGCCCGGCCTCCGTGTGCCAAAATATACCGCAGTCACAAGCTCCCAAAAATAAGCCCCAGAAGGTCCGTCCCCAAGTTCGTCCGCATGCAAAAATGCCCAAAAACAGTGGGCTATACCTTGGGGAGGGCTGGCCCACTCCTTCCGCCCCGGAGTCTAGGAATGGGGTGAGACGGCGAGCGGCCTTTGTGCAAAAAAATAGTCCTTGAGCACAGCCGCGCCCAAAATAAGCCCCGAAGGTCCCGTCCCCAAGTTCGTCCGCCGCAAAAATGCCCAAAAAATGGGTGGGTTATAGCCTTGGGGGAAGGGGCTGGCCAACTTCGTTCGCCGGACTCGGAATGGGGCGAGACTTTGCGAGCGCTCTCCGTGTGCCGAAAATAGCCCGTGGGCACAGCCGCGCCCAAAAATAAGCCCCCGAAGGTCCCGTCCCCAAGTTCGTCCGCCGCAAAAAATGCCCAAAAATGGGTGGGTTATAGCCTTGGGGAAAGGGCTGGCCAACTCGTCCGCCCGGACTCGGAATGGGGCGAGACTTTGCAGCGACCTCCGTGTGCCAAAATAGGCCGCGAGGCACAGCCACCCAAAAATAAGCCCCGAAGGTCCCGTCCCCAAGTTAAATCCGCGCAAAAATGCCCCAGTCTTGGGTGGGCTATAGCCTATGAGGGGAGGGCTGGCCCAATCCGCCGGGCTAGGAATGAGGCGTAGACTTTGCGCGTCCGTGTAGCAAAAATAGACGCGGGCACAGCCATACCCAAATAAGCCCCGAGTCCCGTCCCCAAGTTCGAGCCGCCGCAAAAATGCCCAAAAGCGGGTGGGCTATAGCCTTGGGGGAGGGCTGGCCAACATCGTCCGCCCGGACTCGGAATGGGACGAGACTTTGCGGCGCCCTCTGTGTGCCAAAAATAGGCCGCGAGACACAGCTGTGCACAAAAATAAGCCCCAAAGGTCCACGTCCCCAAGTTCGTCCGCCTTGAAATGCCAAAAAACAGTGGGCTATAGCCTTGGGGGAGGGAGCTGGCCCCACTAAAATCTGCCGGACTAGGAATGGGCGAGACTTTGCCCGGCCTCCGTGTGCCAAAAATAGTCATGCACAGCGCGTCCAAAAATAAGCCCCGAAGGTCCAGTCCCCAAGTTCGTTTGTAATGCCCCAGCGGTGAGGCTATAGCCTTAGGGGAGGGGCTGGCCAATCGCGGACTCGGAATGGGGCGAGACTTTACGGCGCCATCCGTGTTCCAAAAATAGGCCTTGGGCACAGCATACTTGGCGCAAAATAAGCCCGGTCCGTCCCAAGATCGTCCGCGCAAAAATGCCCCAAACGGGTGGGCTATAGCCTTGGGGAGGGCTGACTAACTCGTCCCGGACTCGGAATGGGGAAAGTGAGACTTTGCGAGTGCCCTCTGTGTACCAAAAATGGCAGGCACAGCGCGCCCAAAAATAAGCCGCCAAGAGTCCCGTCCCCAGTTCGTCACCGCAAAATGCCCCAAACAACGGGTAGGCTATAGCCTTGGGGAGGGCTGGCACGCCAAGTCCGCCGGACTCGGAATCGGTGAGACTTTGCGGCGCCCTCCGTGTAACGAAAAATAGGCAGCGAGCAAAGCTACCCAAAATAAGCCCCGAGAGGTCCCGTCCCCAAGTTCGTCCGCCGCAAAAATGCCCAAAAAACGGCTGTGCTATAGCCTTGGGGGGGGGGGCTGGCCAACATTGTCCGCCGGACTCGGAATGGGGTGAGACTGTGCGAGCGCCCTCTGTTTGCCAAAAATAGGCCGCGGACACAGCCGCACCCAAAAATAAGCCCCCGAAGGTCCCGTCCCCAAGTTCGTCCGCCGCAAAAATGCCCAAAAAACAGTGGGCAATAGCCTTGGGGGGAGGGGCTGGCCCACTCCTTCCGCCGGACTAGGAATGGGGCGAGACTTTGCGAGCGGCCTCCGTGTGCCAAAAATAGGCCGCAGGAACAGCCGCGCCCAATAATAAGCCCCCGAAGGTCCCGTCCCCAAGTTCGTCCGCCGCAAAAATGCCCAAAACACAGTGGGATATAGCCTTGGGGGGAGGGGCTGGCCCACTTCCTTCCGCCGGACTAGGAATGGGGTGAGACTTTGCGAGCGGCCTTCGTGTGCCAAAAATAGTCCGCGGGCACAGCCGCACCCAAAAATAAGCCCCCGAAGGTCCCGTCCCCAAGTTCGTCCGCCGTAAAAATGCCCAAAAAACGGGTGGGCTATAGCCACAGGAGGGGCTGGCCCAATCCGTCCGGACTCGGAATCGAAAAGGCGAGACTTTACGAGCGCCCTCCATGTGCCAATATTAGACGCGGGCACAGCCGCGCCAAAATAAGTTTCCCCGAAGGTCCCGTCCCAAGTTGAGATCCTGCATAAAATGCCTAAAACGGGTGGGCTATAGCCTTGGGGGAGGGGCTGGCAGCCAAAGTCCGCCGGACTCGGAATGCGGCGAGACTTTCACGAGCGCCCTCCGTGTGGAATATTAGGCCTTGAGTACAGCCGCGCCTGTAAAAAATAAGCCCCGAAGGTCACGTCCCCAAGTTCGTCCCCCGCTAAAATGCCTGGCAAGCGGGTGGGCTATAGAGGGGAGGGCCTAACCCAGCAAATCCGCGGACTCGGAATGCAGTGAGACTTTGCGGCGGCCTCCGTGTACCAAAAATATGCCGCAGTCTAACCGCTCCCAAATAAGCCCCAAGGTCCAAGTCCCCTAAGTTCGTCCGCCGCAAAAATGCCCAAAAAACAGTGGGCTACCTTGGGGAGGGCTGGCCTCCTTCCGCGGACTAGGAATGGGTGTGAGACTATCTGGCGTGACCTGTGTACCAAAAATAGTCAGCAGGCACAGCCGCACCCAAATAAGCCCCGAAGGTCCGTCCCCAAGATTCGTCCGCATGTAAAATGCCCAAAAATGGGTGGGTTATAGCCTTGGGGAAGGAGCTGCCAAACGTCCATGGACTCGGAATGGGCGAGACTTGCAGCGCCACCGTGTGCCAAAAATAGCCCGTGGACACAGCGCGCAAAAATAAGCCCCGAAGGTCCGTCCCCAAGTTCGTCCGCGCGCAAAAATGCCCAAAAATGGGTGGGTTATAGCCCTTGGGGAAGGGCTGGCCAACCGTCCGCGGACTCGGAATGAAGGCGAGACTGCGGCGACCCTCCGTGTAGCAAAAATAGGCCGCAGGCACAGCCAGACCCAAAAATAAGCCCCAGGTCCGTCCCCAAGTTCGTCCCGCAAAATGCCCCAGCGGGTGGGCTATAGCCTTGGGGAGGGCTGGCCAACATCGTCCGCGGACTCGGAATGGGCGAGACTTTCGGCGCCCTCTGTGTAAAAATAGACCGCGGACACCGCTGTGCACAAAAATAAGCCCCCAAAGGTCCCGTCCCCCAAGTTCGTCACAGCAAAATGCCAAAACAGTGGGCTATAGCCTTGGGGAGGGCTGGCCCACTTCTTCTGCGGACTAGGAATGGGGCGGGAACTGCGACGCCCTCTGTTTGCAAAAATAGGCTGCATGTAAAGCCGCGTAATAAGCCGAGGTCCGTCCCCAAGTTCGTCGCAAAAAAATGCCCAAAAAACAGTGCAACAGCCAACCTTGGGGAGAGGCTGGCCCACTCCTTCGCCGGAATAGGGAATGGGGTGAGACACTTTGCGAGCGGCCTCCGTGTGCCAAAAATAGGCAGGAACAGCCGTGCCAATAATAAGCCCCGAAGGTCCGTCCCCAAGTTAAGTCCGCCCAAAAATGCCCAGAAACACAGTGGGATATAGCCTTGGGGAGAGGCTGGCCCACCCTTCCGCCGGACTAGGAATGGGGGTGAGACTGCGAGCGACCTGGTGTATGCCAAAAATAGTCATGGGCACAGCCGCACAAAAAAATAAGCGAAGGTCCCGTCCCCAAGTTCGTCCGCCGTAAAAATGCCCAAGCGGGTGGGCTATAGCCACAGGGAGAGGCTGGCCCAAATCCACCGGACTCGGAATCTGGCGAGACTTCTGAGAACACCCTCCGGTGTGCCAATATTAGGCCCAGGCTGGCACAGCCGCGCCCAAAAATAAGCCCCCGAAGGTCCCGTCCCCAAGTTCGTCCGCCGCAAAAATGCCTAAAAAAGGGTGGGCTATAGCCTTGGGGAGGGGCTGGCCAAAGCAAATCGCCGGACTCGGAATGGCGAGACTTCAGCACCCTCCGTGTAGCAATATTAGGCATGAAGGTACAGCGCGCCCAAGCCCCCAGTTCCCGTCCCCGGTCGTCCGCTTAAAATGACCCTAATCGCGGGTGGACTATAGCCTTCAGGAGGGCTGGCCAACAAATCCGCCGGACTCGGAATGCAGCGAGACTGCGAAGCGGCCTCCGTGTGCCAAAAATATGCCGCGGTCACAACCGCTCCCAAAAATAAGCCCCCGAAGGTCCCGTCCCCAAGTTCGTCCGCCGCAAAAATGCCCAAAAAACAGTGGGCTATACCTTGGGGGGAGGGGCTGGCCCACTTCCTTCCGCCGGACTAGGAATGGGGTGAGACTATGCGAGCAGCCTTCGTGTGCCAAAAATAGTCGCTTGAGCCGCGCCCAAAAATAAGCCCAGGCGTCCGTCCCCAGTCGTCCACCGCCGCTTAAAAATGCCCAAAAAATGGGTGGTTATAGCCTTGGGGAGGGGCTTGCCAACCGTCGCCGGACTTGGAATGGGGCGAGACTGCGGCGCCCTCCGTGTGCCAAAAATAGGCATGAGCACAGGCTGTACGTCCAAAAATAAGCCCCGGTCACGTCCCCAAGTTAAGTCGCTGCAAAATGCCCGAGCAGCTATGGGTGGGCTATAGCCTTGTAGAGGAGGGGCTGGCTAAATCCGCCGGACTCAGAATGGGCGAGACTTTGCGGCGCCCTCTGTGTGCCAAAAATAGGCAGCGGGAACAACCCCGCGCCCAAAAATCGCCCCGAAGGTCCCGTCCCACAAGTTCGTCGCTTATAAAAATGCCAAAAAAACAGTGCGCTATCCTGCTTGGGGAGGGGCTGGCCCAGCCATCCGCCCGGACTAGGAATGGGGGCGAGACTTTGCGGCGGCCTCCGTGTGCCCAAAAATAGGCCCGCAGGAACAGCTGCACCAAAAATAAGCCCCAGAGGTCCTGTCCCCCAGTTCGATCGCCGCCGCAAAAATGCCCAAAAACAGTGGGCTATAGCCTTGGGGGAGAGCTGGCCACTTCCTTCCGCCGGACTAGGAATGGGGTGAGACTGCAAGCGGACCTTCGTGTGCCAAAAATAGTCCACAGGCTTTGTCCAGCGCCCAAAAATAAGCCCCGAAGGTCCCGTCCCAAGTTAAGTCCATAAAAATGCCAAAAACAGTGGGCAATAGCCTTAGGGGAGGGCTGGCCCACTTCATCCGCGGACTAGGAATGGGGCGAGACTTTGCGAAAGCGGCCTCAAATAATGCCAAAAATAGGCAGCAGGCTGTACGTCAAAAATAAGCCCCGAAGGTCAGTCCCCAAGTTCGTCCGCTGCAAAAATGCCCCAGGCTCAACGGGTGGGCTATAGCCACCGGGGAGGGGCTGGCCAACCGTCGCGGACTCGGAATGCGGCGAGACTTTGCGAGCCCGGCCTCCAGTGTGCCAAAAATAGGCAGTCTGTCACAACACCGCTCCCAAAAATAAGCCCCGAAGGTCACGTCCCCAAGTTCGTCCGCGAAAATGCCCAAAAAACAGTGGGCTATAGCCTTGGCAGGGGGAGGGCTGGCCCACTTCCTCCGCGCCAGACTCGGAATGGGGCGAGACTTTCTGACACCTCCGCCTGCAAAAAATAGAGCACATGCGCCCAAAAATAAGCCCCGAAAGGTCCGTCCCCAGTTCGTCCGCCCCATGAAAATGCCCAAAAGCGGGTGGGCTATAGCCTTGCGGGTGAAGGCTGTGCCAACTGTTCGTCGCGGACTCGAAATCGTGACAAGACTGCGGCGGCCTCCGTGTGCAAAAATGAGCCGCGGGCACAACCGCTCCCAATAATAAGCCCCGAAGTCCGTCCCCAGATTCGTAAATGCCGCTTAAAAATACCCAAAAAACAGTGGGCTATAGCCTTGGGGGGAGGGGCTGGCCCACTTCCCTTCCGCCGGACTAGGAATGGGGTGAGACTTTCTGACGGCCTTCGTGTATACCAAAAATAGTCAGCGGGCACAACTTTTAAAATAAGCCCCGAGGTCCAATCAAGTCCCCAAGTTAGTCCACAAAAATGCCCAAATGGGTGGGTTATAGCCTTGGGGAAGGGGCTTGCACCAACAAATCCGCGGACTCGGAATGGGGCGGGAACTTTGTAGGCGCCCTCCGTGTACCAAAATAGACAGCCAGCACAGCACGCCCAAAATAAAGCCCCGAAGGTCCCGTCCACAAGTTAGTCGCTGCAAAATGCCCAAACAACGGTGGGCTATAGCCTTAGGGGAGGGGCTGGCACCACTTAGTCCGCGGACTCGGAATGAGGCGAGACTTTGCGGCGCGCCCTCCGTGTAGCCCACCAAAAATAGGCACAGCATTACCCAAAAATAAGCCCCGAAGGTCCGTCCACAAGTTAAATCCGCTGCAAAAATGCCCAAACAACGGGTGGGCTATAGCCTTGTAGGAGGGCAGCTGCTCGCCGTCCGCGGACTCGGAATGGGGCGAGACCGCGGGAGGCACCCTCCGTGTACATAGGCCGGCGGGCACAGCTGCGCCCAAAAATAAACCCGAAGAGTACCGTCCCCAAGTTAAATCGTCCGCTGCCAAAAATGCCCAAAAGCGGGTGGGATATAGCCTTGGGGGGGCTAGCCAACCGTCCGCGGACTCGGAATGGGGTGAGACTTTGCGACTCCCTCCATCTGTAAAAATAGGCCACAGGCAGCCCCGTGCAAAAATAAGCCCCAAAGGTCCGTCCCCCAAAGTTCATCCGCCGCAAAAATGCCCAGCATGGTGGGCTATAGCCTTGGGAGGGCTGGCCTACTTCGCAAATCCGCCGGACTCGGAATGGGGCGAGGCGTTACGTGCGCCCCCGTGTGCAAAAAATAGGCCGCAGGCACAGCCGCACCCCAAAAATAAGCCCCGAAGTTCCGTCCTCAAGTTCGTCCGCGCAAAATGCCCAAGCAGAATTTTGGGCTATAGCCTTGGGGAGGGCTGGCCCGCCGATCCGCCAGACTTCGGAATGAGGCGAGACTTTGCGAGCACCTCCGCCTGCCAAAATAGACGCAGGGCACAGCCGCGCACCCAAAATAAGCCCAGTCCCGTCCCCAAGTTCGTCCGCGCAAAAATGCCCAAAAAAGGGTGGGCTATAGCCTTGGGGGAGGGCTGGCCAAGCAATCCGCGGACTCGGAATGCAGAGGCGAGACTTTGCGCAAAGTGGCCTCCATGTGCCAAGAATTGGGCGCGGGCACAGCCGCGCCCAAAAATAAACCCCGAGTCCCCGTCCCCAAGATTCGTCCGCTGCAAAAATGCCCCAGCGGGTGGGCTATGGCAGGGGAGGGCTACAGCCGGCTTCGTAGCGCGGACTAGTTATGGGTCGAGACTTTGGGAGGCGGCCTCCGTGTGCAAAAATAGGCGATGGGCATAGCCGCATCAAAAAATAAGCTCCCGAGTCCCATCCCAAGTTCGGCCGCGGAATGCCCAAAAGCGGGTGGGCTATAGCCTTGGGAAGCGGCTGACTCAGCCTACTTTGTCCGTCGGACTCGGAATGGGCGAGACTGCGGCGCCCTCAAATGTGCCAAAAATAGGCAGCTTGGAGCACAATCGCGCCCAATAAAGCCAGGAAGGTCCAGTCCCCAAGTTCGTCACGCAAAAATGCCCCAGCAGGTGGGCTATAGCCTTGGGAGGCGGGGCTGGCCCGCCAAATCCGCCCAGACCTCTGAGGAATGGGCGAGACTTTGCGAGCACCTCCGCCTGCCAAAAATAGACCGCAGGCTGTACAGCCTTGCAGCCCTTAAAAATAAGCCAGAAGGTCCCGTCCCCAGGAGTTCGTCCGCATGCAAAATGCCCGAAAAAAAAAAAAGGTGGGCTATAGCCTTGGGGGAGGGCTCAGCAAATCCGCGGACTCGGAATGGGCGAGACTTTGCAGTGGCCTCCGTGTGCCAAAAATAGGCCGCAGGCACAGCCACGCCAAAAATAAGCCCCGAAAGGCCCGTCCCCAAGTTCGTCGCTCGAAAATGCCCAAAAGCGGGTGGGCTATGGCAGCAGCCTTGGGGAGGGGCTGGCGACCGTTCGCGGACTGGAATGGGTCGAGACTTTGTGAGTGGCCTCCGTGTGCCAAAAATGGGCGCGGGCATAGCTTGCCAAAAATAAGCCCCAGAGGTCCCATCCCCAAGTTCGCCGCCTTGCAAAAAATGCCCAAGCAGGTGGGCTATAGCCTTGGGGAGCGGCTGGCCTACTTTGTCCGTCGGACTCGGGATGGCGAGACTGCGGCGCCCTCAGTGTGCTTAAAAATAGGCAGCATGGGCACATGTCCCCGAAGGTCCAGTCCCAAAGTTCGTCCATGCAAAAATGCCCAAGCGGGTGGGCTATAGCCTTGGGAAGGGCTGGCCACTTCTAAATCCGCCAGACTGGAATGGGGTTAGACTTTGCAGTGCTCCTGCCAAAAATAGACGCGGGTAGGCGCGCATAAAGGCTTGAAGGTCCCGTCCCCAAGTTCGTCCGCCTTGTAAAGAAATGCCCAAAAAAAAGGTTAGGCTATAGCCAGCTTGGGGAGGGCTGGCCAACAAATCGCCGGACTCGGAATGGGCGAGACTGCGAGTGGTCTACGTGTGCCAAAAATAGGCTGCGCTTGCACAGCGCTGGCAAAAATAAGCCCCGAGAAGGTCCCAAGTCCCCAAGTTCGTCAGCTGAAAATGCCCAGCAGGTGGGCTATAGCCTTGGGCAGGAGGCTGGAAACTTTCGTCCGCGGACTCGGAATGGGTCGAAGAGACTTTGTGATCGGCCTCCGTGTACCAAAAATAGGCAGCGGGCATAGCCGCCCAAAAATAAGCCCCGAAGGTCCCATCCCAAGTTGGCCACGCCATAAAATGTACCCCAGCGGGTGGGCTATAGCCTTGCGGGGAGAGCGGCTGGCTGCCTCTTTGTCCGTCGGACTCCCGGAATGGGCGAGACTGCGGCGCCCTCGTGTACCAAAAATAGGCCGCGGCGCAGTGCCCAATATGTAAGCCCCAGAAGGTCCGTCCCCAGTTCGTCCGCCGCAAAAATGCCCAGCAGGTGGGCTATGTGCAGGGGGAGGGCTGGCCAACCCGTCTGGGGACTCGGAATGGGCGAGACTTTGAAAGCCCTCCGTGTGCCAACAATAGGCAGCAGGCACAGCCGCGCCAAAAATAAAGCCCCTGAAGGTCCGTCCCCAGTTCGTCCCTTTGCAAAAAAATGCCCCGAAAAATGGGTGGGTATAGCCTTGGGGGAGGGCTGGCCTACTCGTCCGCCGGACTCGGAATGGGCGAGACTTTGTAGGGAGAACCCTTCGTGTGTAAAAATAGTCCGAGGCATGGCCCGCCCAAGGCCTTAAAAGTAGCCCGAAGGTCCCATCCCCAGGAGTTCGTCCCGTAGTAAAAATGCGAAGCGGGTGGGCTATAGCCTTGGGAGGGCTGGCCAAGCAAATCCGCGGACTCGGAATGGGCGAGACTTTGCGAGTAGCCTCCGTGTGCCAAAATAGGCAGCAGGCACAGCGGCGCCAAAAATAAGCCCCTGAAGGTCCGTCCCCAAGTTCGTCGCTGCAAAAATGCCAGCAGGTGGCTATAGCCTTGGGAGGGCTGGCTCACTCGTCCGCCGGACTCAGAATGGGGCGGGACATTGCTTGCATCCGTGTGCCAAAATAGCGCGGTCACAGCCTTGCCTTAAAATAAGCCCCGAAGGTCCAAGTCCCCAAAAAGTTCGTCCCATGTAAATGCCCAAAAAACAGGTGGGCTATAGCCTTGCGGGAGGGCTGGCCCACTTCGTCCGCTTGGACTCGGAGATAGGCGAGACTGCAGCGCCCTCCCTGTGCCAAAAACTAGGCCCCAGGCACAGCCGCGCAAAAATAAGCCCCGAAGGTCCTGTCCCAGTTCTCCGCCGTGAAATGCCCAGCGGGTGGGCTATATCCACTTGGGAGGGCTGGAACTTCATCGGACTCGGAATGGGTCGAGACTGCGAGTGGCCTCCGTGTGCAAAAAAAGGCTGTAGTTGTGCCCAAATCGCCCCGAGATCCCGTTCCCAAGTTATCCCTTGAAATGCCGAAAAAAAGCAGGTGGGCTATATGGCAGGAGGAGGATGGCAACCGTCGCCGAAGTATCGGAATGGCGAGACTTTTGCGGCGGCCTCCGTGTACCCAAAAATAGACCGCGGACACAGCCGCACCCAAAATAAGCCCCGAGTCCATCCCAGTTCGTCCTTGCGAAAATGCCAGCGGGTGGGCTATGGCAGGGGGAGGGCTGGCCCCGTCCGCGCGGACTCGGAATGAGTCGAGACTTTGCAGTGGCCTCCGTGTGCCAAAATACCGTGGACACAGCTGCGCTTCCCAAAAATAAGCCCGAAGGTCCCGTTCCCAAAGTTCGCCCGCTTGTAAATGCCCGAAAAGCGGGTGGGCTATATGCAGGGGGAGGGGATGGCTGCTAAATCCGCCCGCGGACTGGAATGGGCGAGACTTTGCGGCGCCTCCGTGTGCAAAACTAGGCCCCAGGCACAGCCGCGAACAAAAATAAGCCCCGAAGGTCCTGTCCCCAAGTTCTCCGCCCCGCATGAAAAATGCCCGAAAAAATGGGTGGGCTATAGCCTTGGGGAGGGGCTGGCCAACCTTCATCCGCGGACTCGGAATGGTCGAGACTGCGAGTGGCCTCCGTGTGTAAAAATAGGCCGTGGACACAGCGCGCGCCCAAAAATAAGCCCCGAAGGTCCCGTTCCCAAGTTCGCCCCTTGCAAAAATGCCCCAGCGGGTGGGCTATATGATTGAGGAGGGGATGGCCAGCTAATCGTCCGCCGGTATGGAATGGGGCGAGACTTTGCAGCTGCCTCCATTATTGCCAAAAATAGGCGCGTACACGCACCCAAAAATAAGCCCCGAGAGGTCCCATCCCCAAGTTAAGTCACGCCGCATAAAAATGTACCCAGCGGGTGGGCTATAGCCTTGAGGGCTGGCCCGCCCGCCCTTTTCGGAATGGTCGAGACTTTGCGAAGTGGCCTCAGTGTAAAAATAGGCGTGGACACAGCCGCGCCCAAATAAGCCCGAAGGTCCCGTTCCCAAGTTATGCTTGTAATGCCAGCAGGGTGGGCTATATGGCAGGAGAGGATAGCCAACCGTCTGCGGACTCGAGAATGGCGAGCCTTCGAGCACCCTCCCGTCAAGTGTGCCAAAAATGACCGCTGGCACAGCTTCCCTAAAAATAAGCCCAGGTCAGTCCCCAAGTTCGTCCTCCACAAAATGCAAAAAAGCGGGTGGGCTATAGCCTTAGGAGAGAGTAGCCAATCCGCAGTTGGACTCGGAATGGGGCGAGACTTTATGAGCGCCCTCCGTGTGCAGAAACTAGGCCGTGGACACAGCCGCGAACAAAAATAAGCCCCGAGGTCCGTTCCCAAATTCTTGTGAAAATACCCCAAAGCAGGTGGGCTATATGCTTGGGGGAGGATGGCTTCGTCCGCCGGACTGGAATGAGGCGAGACACACTTTGGCGCCCTCTGTGTAAAATTAGGCCCCAGGCACAGCCGCGCCCAAAATAAGCCCCGAAGGTCCCTGTCCCCAAGTTCCTCGCCACTTAAAAATGCCCAAGCGGGTGGGCTATGGCAGCCTTGGGGAGAGGCTGGCTTAAATCCGCGGACTCGGAATGAGGCGATACTTTTGAGTGCCGCCGTGTGCCAAAAATAGCGCGGCCACGGCCTTGCCAGCAGAAATAGAATCCCGAAGGTCCCGTCCCCAGTTAAATCCGCAAATGTAATGCCCAAGCGGGTGGGCTATAGCCTTCCCGGGGAGGGGCATTAAGATCGTCCGCGGACTTGTTATGTGGTGAACTTTATGAGCACCCTCCGTGTGCCAAAAATAGGCGACCACAGCCGCGCCCAAAAATAAGCTTGAAGGTCCCGTCCCAAGTTCGTCCACCGCAAAAATGCCCAAAAGCGGGTGGGCTATAGCCTTGGGGAGGGGCTGGCAACTTCGTCGCGGACTCGGAATGGGGCGAGCGCTGCGGCGCCCTCCGTGTTACCAAAAATATCCACGGGCAACCGCGCCCAAAAATAAACCCGAAGGTCCCGTCCCAAGTTCGTCCTTGCAAAATGCCCAAAAGACATGGGTGGGCTATAGCCTTGGGGAGGCTGGCCCCCGTAAATCCGCCGGACTCAGAATGAGGCGAGACTTTGTGGCGCCCTCTGTGCCAAAAATAGGCCGCGGACACAGCCACGCTCAAAAATAAGCCCCGAAGGTCCGTCCCAGTTCTTCACGCAGCAAAAATGCCCAAAAGCAGGTGGGCTATAGCCTTGGGGAGGGGGCTGGCCAGCCGTCCGCGGACTCGGAATGGGGCGAGACTGCGGCGCCCTCCGTGTGCCAAAAATAGGCCGCTGGCTGCATCACCTGCAAAAATAAGCCCCAGTCCGTCCCTAGATTCGTCTCAAAAATGCCCAGCGGGTGGCACTTGGGAAGGTAGCCAACCGTCCATGGACTGAGGTGATGGCGAGACTTTCTGGCGCCCTCCGTGTGCAAAAACTAGGCTGTGGACACAGCCGCGAACAAAAATAAATGCGCCCCGAGGGTCCACGTCCCCAAGTTCGTCCGCCCATGAAAATGCCCCAGCGGGTGGGCTATAGCCTTGGGAGGGGAGGGGCTGCAACAACAAAAAGTCGGAATGGGGCCAGACTTTACAGTGCCCTCCGTGTGCCAAAAATAGCAGCAGGCACTGCCGTGCAAATAAGCCCCTGAGGCCCTGTCCCCAAGTTCGTCCGAAACAATGCCCACGGGTGGGCTATAGCCTTAGGGAGGGCTGGCCACCAATCCTTGGACTCGAAATGGTAGGCGAGAACTTTGTGTTTGCCGTCCGTGTGCCAAAAAATAGGCCCCTTGAGCACAGCCGCAAAAATTAAGTGGCCCAGAAGGTCCGTCCCCAAAGTTCATCATGCAAAAAAATGCCCAAAAAGGTGGGCTATGCTTGGGGAGGGATGGCCAACCTCAAATCCGCCGGACTCGGAATGGGCGAGACTTTGCGACGCCCTCCGTGTGCCAAAACTAGGCCCCAGGCACAGCAGGCTGCTTTATTAGCGCCCAAAATAAGCCCGAAGGTCCCGTCCCTAGTTATTCGTCTTGAAATGCCCCAGCAGGTGGGCTATATGCTTGGGGGGAGGGGCTGGCCAACTTCGTCCGCCGGACTCGGAATGGGGCGAGCCTTTGCGAGCGCCCTCCGAGTGCTAAAAATAGTCCGCGGGCACAGCCGCGCACAAAAATAAGCCCCTGAAGGTCCTGCCCCAAGTTTGTCCGCCGCAAAAATGCTCAAAAAAGGGCGGGCTATAGCCTCGGGGAAGGCTGGCCAACGTCCGCCCGGACTCGGAATGAAGTGGGGCGAGACTTTGCAGCGCCCTCCATGATAATGTTGCCAAAAATAGGCCGTGGACACACTGCGCGAACAAAATAAGCCCCGAAGAGTCCGCAATCCCCAAGATTCGTCCGCCGCAAAAATGCCCCAAGCGGGTGGGCTATGGCTTTGCTTGGGGAGAGGCTGGCCAACTGCGTCCGCCGGACTTGGAATGGGCGAGGACTTTACGAGTGCCCTCCGTGTGCCAAAAATAGGCCAGGCACAGCCGTGCAAAATAAGCCCCAGAGGCCCTGTCCCCAAGATCATCGTCCTTGAAAAAATGCCCAAAAAGCGGGTGGGCTATAGCCTTGGGAGAGGCTGGCGGCCCACGATCCGCCGGACTCGAAATGGTCACGAGACTTTGCAGCGCCCTCCGTGTGCCAAAAAAATAGGACTGCGGGCACACGCGCCAAAAATTAGCCCGAAGGTCCGTCCCCAAGCCGTCCATACGCCAAAAATGCCCAAAAAAGCGGGTGGGCTATAGCAGGGGAGGAGGCCGCTCGTCCGCGGACTCCGGAATGGGGAGAGACTTTGGGAGCAGGGCCTCCGTGTGCCACAAATGAGTGTGAGCCGCCCCAAAATTAAGCCCCAGTCCGTCCCCAAGTTAAAGTCCGCCCCGCAAAAATGCCCCAAAAGCGGTGGGCTATAGCCTTGAGTGGGAGGGGCTGGCCAACAAATCCGCGGACTCGGAATGGGGCACGACTTTGCGGCGCCCTCCGTGTGTGCCAAAAATAGACGCAGGCACAGCCGCATCCAAAAATAAGCCCCGAAGGTCCCGTCCCACAAGTTCGTCCCGCAAAAATGCCCAAAAAAGCGAGAGTGGGCTATAGCTGGCAGGGAGGGCTGTGCTCGTCTGCGGACTTAGAATGGGGCCGAGTAAAACTTCTGCAGCGCCCTCCGTTGCCAAAAATAAGAGCCTTGAGGCACAGCCATTCACCCAAAAATAAGCCCCCGAAGGTCCCGTCCCCAAGTTAAGTCATAAGAATGCCCACCCCAAAAGCGGGTGGGCTATAGCCTTGGGGGAGGGCTGGCAACCCCGTCCGCGGACTCGGTTCAATGGGCGAGACTTTTGCGCCCTCCATGTGCAAATGCAACTAAGCCGTCAGTTCTTGCGCCCAAAAATAAACTGGCCCCCAAGGTCCACGTCCCCAAGGTTCGTCCATAAAAATGCCCAAGCGGTGGGTGAGCTGGCAGCTTGGGGAGGAGCTCCCAACCCAGCTCACGTCCGCCGGACAGAATGGGGCGAGACTTTCGAGCAGTGCCGCCGTGTACCAAACATATTTCTGCCCGGGCACATCGCGCCAAATATGCCCCGAGGTCCACGTCCCAAGTTCGTCCACGCCGCAAAAATGCCCAAAAAGCGGGTGGGCTATAGGCCTCCCTCCTAGGGAGAGGCTGGCCCACTTAGTCACCCGAGACTTGGAATGGGCGAACTTTGACACCCTCCGTGTGCCACAAATAGGTCATGAACGAGCGCCACTTTAAAAATGTCGCCCCAGAGTCCCGTCCCCAGAAATACGTCCGCGCAAAAATGCCCAAAGCGGGTGGGCTATGGCCTTGGGGGGAGGGCTGGCCAACCTAAATGCGGACTCGGAGATGGGGCGAGACTTTGCGAGCGCCCTCCGTGTAATATAAAAATAGACGCGGGCACATCCGCCAACAAATATGCCCCGAAGGTCCGTCCCAAGTTCGTCCGCCGCCAAAATGCCCCAGCGGGTGGGCTACTTATAGCCTTGAGGGGGAGGGCTGGCAGCAATCGTCGATCGCGGACTTGGAATGGGGCGAGACTTTACGAGTGCCCACCGTGTGTAAAAGCCAGAGGCACAGGCGTGCTTAAAAAAGCCCCAGAGGCCCCGTCCCACAGTTCGTCATAGAAAAATGCCCAAAAAAGCGGGTGGGCTATAGCGGCAGGGGAGGGCTGGCCCGCTCAAATCCGCCGGACTCAAAAGTAGTGTCACGAGACTTTGTCCACAGGCGCCCTCCGTGTGCCAAAAAAAGGCTGGCACAGCCGCTGCCTTAAAAATTAGCCCCGAAGGTCCGTCCCCAACCGTCCGCCCTTGCAAAAATGCCCAAAAAGCGGGTGGGCTATAGCTTAGGGAGGGCTGGCCCACTTCGTCACCGGACTTGGAATGGGCGAGACTTTGAGGAGCACCCTCCGTGTGTGTGCCACAAATGGAGCGCAGGCACAGCCATACCCCAAAATAAGCCCCCGAAGGTCCGTCCCCAGGTTCGTCCGCCACAAAATGCCCAAAAAAGCGGTGGGCTATGTGTTATCGCCCAGGAGGGCTGTGCTCGTCAACCGGACTCGGCTGGGGCCGCGACTGCGGCGCCCTCCGTGTGCAAAAATAGGCGTAGGGCACGGCCGCATCAAATTGTCGCCCATGAAGGTCCGTCCCCAAGTTCGTCACCGCAAAAATGCCCAAAAGCGAGTGGGCTATAGCCTTGCCTTGGGGGGAGGGCTGGCCAGCAATCTGCGGACTCAAAATGGGGGCGAGGACTTTGCAGGCGCCCTCCGTGTGCAGCAGGCAGCAGGCACAGCCGACACTGCCAAAAATAAGCCTTGAAGGTCCGTCCCCCAAGTTGATCCGCCTTAAAAATGCCCAAAAACGGGTGGGCTATATAGCCTTGGGGGAGGGCTGGCCAACGTCCGTCAAATCCGCGGACTCGGAATGGGAGACTACCGCCCTCATTGTGCAAAAACTAAGCCATGGACACAGCAGCGCCAAAAAATAACCCCGAGTCCGTCCCCAAGTTCGTCACGCCGCAAAAATGCAAAGCGGGTGAGGCCCTTGCCAGGGGGAGAGGCCAGCTGGCTTCATCGTCCACCCGGACTTGGGATAGACGGGAACTTTCAGGCACACTCAGTAGCCTTACCAAACATGGCAGCGGGCACATCGGCGTAACAAATATGCCCCCGAAGGTCCGTCCTAGGTTCGTCCGCGCATAAAGCCCAAAAAAGCGGGTGGGCTATAGCACTGGGAGGCTACAACAACGTCCGCGGTAATCGGAATTGGCAGAGACTGTGGCGTCCTCCGTGTGCCAAAAATGAGCCGCGAGCAAGCAGCGCTCAAATAAGAATCTCGAAGGTCCGCGCCAAGTTATTCCCATATAAAAATATAAAAAGCGGGTAGGCTATAGCCTTGGGAGGGCTGGCCAACTAAATCGTCCGCGGACTCAGAATGAGGAGAGACTTTGCGGCGCCCTCCGTGTGCCAAAAGCCATGAGCCGCGAGGGCACGGCCGCCGCCCAAAAATAAGACCAAGAGTCCCGTCCCCAAGTTCGTCCGCATAAAAATGCCCTTAAAAAACAGGTGGGCTATAGCCTTGGGAGAGGTGCTGGCCAACCGTCCGCCCGGACCGGAATAGACACGACTTTGCGGCGCCCTCCGTGTGCCCAAAAATAGGCACATGTGGCACAATATCGCGCATCAAAAATAACCCCGAAGGTCCCGTCCCAAAGTTCGTCCGCCGCATAAAAATGCCCAAGCGGGTGGGCTATAGCCTTGGGGAGGGGCTGGCCAACTAAAATAGCCGTCCGCCGGACTCGGAATAGGGCGAGACTTTGGGCGCCCTCCGTGTGCAAAAATAGGCCGTCGGCACAGCGGCGCCTTAAGAAATAGCACAAGCTCCCAGTCCCCAAGTTCAAGTTCGTCCGCCGCATAAAAATGCCCAAAAGCGGGTGGGCTATAGCCTTGGGGAGGAGCTCGCCAACGTCTAAATCCGCCGGACTCCCGGAATGGGCGAAGACTTTGGGCCCTCATGTGCCAAAAATAAAGCCTTGGGCACAGCAGCTTAAAAATAAGAAGTCCCGTCCCCAAGTTCGTCCGCCCATAAAAATGCCCAAAAAAACGGTGGCTATAGCCTTCCAGGGAGGAGCGGCTGTAGCCGTCGCGCGGACTCTAATGAGGCCCAGGGCTTTCACGAGATTTACCCTCCGCGTACCAAAAATAGAGTCGCGGGCAGGCCTTCCCAAAAATAAAGCGAGGAGTCCCCGAAGTTCGTCACATCCTCAAAAATGCCCAAAAAAGCAGGTGGCATAGCCTTGAGGAGATTTGTGCGCGAACTCCCAAATCCGCGGACTTGGAATGGGGCACGACTGCGCCCTCAGTAATGGTGTCCCAAAAATAGACCGGGCACAGCCCGCAGTCAAAAATCAAGCTGAAGGTCCCAGCTCCGTCCCAAGTTCGTCCATGCCAAAATGCCCCAAAAGCGGGTTTGGGCTATAGCCTTGGGAGGGGCTGGCCAGCTCGTCGCGGACTCGGAGGTGGGCGAGACTGCAGCGCCCTCCGTGTGCCAAAATGCTAGGCCGTGGGGCACGCTTGCAAAAATAAGCCCCGAAGGTCCGTCCCAAGTTCGTCCATGCTTAAAAATGTCCAAAAAAGCAGGTGGGCTATAGCCTTGGGGAGGAGGGCTGTAACCTAATCGTCCGCCGGACTCAGATGGAATGGGCGAGACACTGCACCGAGCGCCCTCCATTAATGCCAAAAATGGACGCAGCCGTGAGCACAGCTGCGCCCACACGCTCATCGCCCCAGGAGGTCCGTCTCCAAGTTGCGTCCGCCCGCAAAATGCCCAAGCAGGTGGAGCCACCAGCCTTGCCGGGGAGGAAGGCTGGCAACCAACTAAATCCGCTTGGGACTTCGGAATGGGAGAGACTTTGCGGCGCCCTCCGTGTAATGCCAAAAAAATAGGCCCGCAGGCACAGCGCGTAAAAATAAGACCTTCCCAGTCCCGTCCACAAGTCGTCCGCCCATAAATGTAATGCTAAAAACCGGCACATATAGCCCTTCAGGGGAGAGTGCTGGACGTCCGCGGGACTCGGGTAGAGCGAGACTTTTGCGGCCGGCCCTCCGTGTGCCAAAAATAGGCAGCATGAGCACATCGCCCAAAAATAAGCCCGAAGGTCAGTCTAAATTGCGTCGCCGCCATTACCCAGCGGGTGGGCTATAGCCTTGGGGAGGGGCTGGCCAACTAATCCATGGACTCGGAATAGGCGAGACTGCGGCGCCCTCCGTGTGCCAAAAAGCGTAGGCAGTAGCCTGGCAGCCCAAAAATAAGCCCCAGAAGCTCCCGTCCCAAGTTCGTCACCGCATGAAAATGCCCAAAAGCGGGTGGGCTATGGCAGCCCAGGGAGGCCGCCAAGCTTCGTCCGTCACGGACTCGAATGGGGCAGAGACTGCGGCCCGGCCCTCCAAGTGTGCAAAAAATAAGCCGCTTGTGAGCTGGCAGCGCCCAAAAATAAGCCCCGAGGTCGTCACAAGTTAAGTCCGCCTTAAAAATGCCCAAAACGGTGGGCTATAGCCTTGGGGGAGGGCTGGCACCGTCCGGCGGACTCAGAATGGGGCGAGACTTTACTGAGCACCCTCCGTGTGCCAAAATAGGCCATTAGGCACAGCCGGCGCCCAAATAAGCCCCAGGAAGGTCCCGTCCCCAAGTTCGTCCGCCATGTAAAATGCCCAAAAAAGCGGGTGGGCTATAGCCTTGGGGAGGGCTGGCCAACAAACCGTCGCGGACTCAGATAGAAGAGGCATTGAACTGCACCCCTCCGTGTATTGCTAAAAATGAGCGCGTGAACAGCTGCGCCCAAAATATAAACCCGGAGGAGTCCCGTCCCCAAATTCGTCTGCAGCAAAATGCTCAAAAAAGCGGGTGGGCTATAGCCTTGGGGGAGGCTGGCAACATGATCGTCCGCCGGACTCGGGTGGGCGAGACTTTGCAGCGCCCTCCGTGTGCCAAATAAACCAGGCCGTGGGCACTGCCACGCAAAAATAAAGCCCAAAGGAGTCCACGCAAATCCCCAGCGTCCGCCTTAAGCGGGTGGGCTATAGCCTTGGCAGAGGAGCTCGCCGCAAAATCCGCCGGACTCGGAATGGCGAGATTGTGAGGCACCCTCCAAGCTGTGGTAAAAATGAGCTGTGCACAACTTGCGCCCCCATATAAGCCCCGGAGGGCCAAATATCCCAAATCCGCTTTCGTCCGCCGCAAAAATGCCATGGTGGAGCCATAGGCGAGGGAGGCATTGCCAACCGTCTGCCCGGACTACGGAATGGGAGGCGAGACTGTAGCACCCTCCGTGCCAAACGCAATAGTGAACTGTAGCTGCGCCAAATATAACCAGAGTCACGTCCCCAAAGTTACGTCAGCGCAAAAATGCCCCAAAAAACAGGTGGGCTATAGCCTTGGGGAGGGATTGGTGCAACTTAATTGCGCCCGGACTCAGATAGGCCCAGAGACTGCGGCGCCTCCGTGTGCCAAGGGCGGGGCGCGCCGCTAAATAAGCTCCCGAGGTCCCGTCCCCAAGTTTCGTCCCCCAAATGCCAGCAGGTGGACTATAGCCTTGGGGGAGGGCTCAATAACCGTCCAGGCGGACTCGGGTGGGCGAGACTTTGCAGCACCCTCCTGTGTTCCAAAAATAGGCCATGGGCACAGCCACCAAAAATAAGCCCCTTCACACCGTCCGTCCCAAGTTCGTCCGCCACCCAAAATGCCGCAAAATGCCTTGCATGGAGTGGGCTATGGCCAGCACTTGGGGAGGGGCTGGCCAACTTCGTCCAATGCCGGACTCGGAATGGGGCGAGACTTTGCCGACGCACCCTCCGTGTGCAAAAATAGGCGCGGGCTTCATGCTTGCGCCCAAGAAAATAAGCCCAAGGTCGTCCCAAGTTCGTCCGCGCAAAAATGCCAAAAGCGGGTGGGCTATAGCCTTGCAGGAGGGTTGGCCAGTCAACCGTTCGCGGACTCGGAATGGGCGAGACTTTACGGCGCCCTCCATGTAAAGGGAATGGCGCAGCCGCGCCCCAAAAAGTCCCGACGTCCCAAGTTCGTCCCACTTGAAATGCCCAGCGGGTGGGACTATAGCCTTTAGAGGGGGCCTACCATCCTGGTTTCAGAGTGGGCGGGAACTGCACCACCCTCTGTGTTCCAAAAAAATAGACGCCGGGCACAACCGCTTGCAAAATCAGTCCAGAATCCCAGTTGACATGAAAATGCCTAGCAGGTGGGAAATTTCCACGCCTTGGGAGGGCTGTGTAATAATCCGCGGTTTGGAGGGTCGAGCGAGACTGCGCCTCAGTGTGCCAAAAATAGGCCGTGGGTACAAGCGCCCTTAAAATAAACCCCGAGTCCACGTCCAAGTTACGAGCCCGAAATGCACCATGGGGTGGGCTAGGCACTTGCACCCGGGCCCGCGGGCTGAATGGGCGAGACTGCGGCGACCAGTGTCACCAAAAACAGGCCATGCACAGCAGCTTAAAAACGGCGGGCGCAGCAAATTCGTCCAGCGGAAGAGGCCCTGTGGGCTATACGGGGGGCTGTGGCGGCCAACAAATCACGCGGGCTGAATGGAGGCCGAGACTTTGCGGCGGCCTCCGTGTGTCAAAAAAATAGACGAGTGCAACCAGTGCCAAAAATAACCACCCGAGGCCGGGGCTGGGAGTTCGTCAGCGGAAAAAGGCCACAAAAACAGGTGGGCTATAGCTTGGGGGTAGGGCTGGCCAACCAAATACGTCCGCGGTTCGAATGGGCGAGGCGTTGCGAGGGGCCTCCGTGTGCCAAAAATAGGACCGCGTCACAGCGCGCCAAAAATATCCGCCGAAGGCGGGCGCCAAGTTACGTCAGCGGAAAAAGACCGCATGGGTGGGCTATAGCCTTGGGGAGTGGTGCGGGCCCAAATTCCTCCGCCGGACTCGTGGCGCGAGACTTTGCGGCGGCGGTCTCCGTGTGCCAAAATAAGCCGCACCCCCTTGGGCACAGCCGCGCCCAACAATAACACCTTGAAGGCCCAGGGCGCCAAAATCCGTCCAAGCACAGCGGAAAAAGGCCCGCAAAAGCGGGTGGGCTATAGCCTTGGGGATGGGGCAGGCCAACTTCGTCCCGGGCTCGGAATGCGCGCGAAGAGACTTTCTGGCGGCCTCCGTGTGCATCAAAAATAGGCCGTGGGCTGCTTGCGCCCAAAAATAACCGCCGAAGGCCGGGCCATGGGTCGTCCAGCGGAAAAAGGCCACAAAAGCCCGGGTGAGCTATAGCCTCCCGGGGTGGGGCTGGCGCCAATCCGCCCAGACTTGGAATAGCCTTACGAAGAGACTTGGTGGCCTCCATGTGCCAAATAGACGCGCCCAAAAATAACCGCCAGCCGGCGCCAGGTTCGTCAGCGGAAAAGGCCTGGCTGTGGGTGCGTGCAGCCTTAGAAGTGGGGCTGGCCAACTTCGTCCGCCAGACTCGGAATGGCGCGAGACTTTGCGAGCAGCCTCCGTGTGCCCAAAATAGGCCGTTGGCACTACTGCACCCAAAATTAACCGCCCCAAGGCCGGGGAGCCAAGTTCGTCCAGTGGAAAAAGGCCACAAAAACGGGTGGGCTATAGCTTTGGGGGGTGGGGCTGGCCAACTTCGTCCGCCGGACTCGAAATGGCGCGAGACATTGCCAGCGGCCTCCGTGTGCCAAAACAGGCGCATGAGCACAGCCGCATAAAAATAACCGCCGGAGGCGGTGTGCAGATTGCCACGAGTTGTCAGCGGAAAAAGGCTACAAAAGCGCGGGATTTGGGCTATCGGCAGGGGTGGGGCTGGCCAACCGTCGCGGACTCGAAATGGCGTGAGACATTACGCGCCTCGTGTGCCAAAAACAGGCATGAACACTGTGGCATAAGAAATAACCGCTTGAGGCCAGGCATGGGATTGCGTCCAGCGGAAGAGCCCAAAAGGCAAGCGGGTGGGCTATCACGGCAGAAGTGGGGCTAGCCAACCATCGCTCCGGACTCGGAATGGAGCGAGACTTTGCGGCGGCCTCCGACAATATCAAAAAATAGACGCGGGCGCCAGGCCCGTGCTTGAAGGCTTGGGCGCGAGGATCGTCAGCGGAAAAAGGCCACAAAAACAGGTGGGCCTGTGCCTTGGGGAGGTAGGGCTGGCCCGCCCAAATCGCCCGGACTCGGAATGGCACGAGGCGTTGCGAGGGCCTCCGTGTGTGCCAAAAATAGGCCTGGTCACAGCCACCAAAAATAACCGCCCGAGCCGGGCGCCAAGTTCGTCCAGCGGAAAAAGGCCACAAAAGCGGGTAGGCTATTGCCTTGGGGGGTGGAGCTGGCCAACCAATCCGCCCCGGACTCGGAATGGCACGAGACAGGCACTGCAATGGCCTCCGTGTCTGCATGACCACAGGCAGCAAGACACAGCTCAAAAATAACCGCTTGAAGGCTGGCGCCATGATCCGGCAGAAAAAGGCGCAGCGGGTGGCTATAGCCTTGGGGTAGAGCAGAAATTGCCAGCTAACCCACCGTCCGCGGACTGGAATGGCGCGAACTTTGCGGCGGCCTCGTCAATAAATAGGCGTTGGCACAGCGGCGCCCAAAAAGCTCGCGGCCTGAAGGCGGAGAGCCAAAATCCGTCCGAGAGGAAAAAGGCCCGCAAAAGCGGGTGAAGGCTGTGGCAGAGGTGGGGCTGCCGACGCTAAATCCGCGGACTCGGAAGGCAGCGAGACTTTGCTGGCCGGCCTCCGTGTGTGCCAAAATAGGCCGTTGGCACAGCCGCGCCCAAATAACCGCCCGAAGGCGGGGAGCCAAGATCCGTCCAGGCGGAAAAAGACCACAAGCGGGTGGGCTATGGCAGCAGGGGGGAGGCTGGCCCTTCAATCCGCCCGGACTCGGAATAGCGCGACTCATTACGGCGGCCTCCGTGTGTGTGTGCCAAAAAATAGGCGCGGGCACAGCGCGCCCAAAAATCTTAGCCACCCGAGGCCGGGCGCCAAGTTCGTCCAGCGGAAAAAGGCCACAAAGCGGGTGGGCTATAGCCAGCATCGAGGTGGGCTGGCCAACCGTCCGCCGGACTTGGAATGTACGAGACTTTGTGGCGGCCTCCATGCCAAAATAGGCGCGCCCAAAAATAACCGCCCGAGCCGGCGCCAGGTTGCGATCCTCCAGCGGAAAAAGGCCACAACTGGGTGGGCGAGCAGCCTTGGGGGTGGGGCTGGCCAACTTCGTCAGCAGTACTCGGAATGAGCGCGAGACTGGCAGCCTCAGTGTGTAAAATAGGCGTTGGCACTACTGCACCCAAAATTAACCGCCCCAGGCGGGAGCTAAAATTCGTCCAGTGGAAAAAGGCCTGAGCGGGTGGGCTATAGCTTTGGGGGTGGGGGCTGGCCAGCCCGTCAGCCGGACTCAAAATGGCCTTGAGACATTGCGAGTGGCCTCCGTGTAAGGCAAAAACAGGCCGCAGGCACAGCAGCGCTTAAAATAACCGCCTTGGCGGAAGGCAGGGCGGATTCGTCCAAGCGGAAAAAGGCCACAAGCAGTGGGCTATGCTCGCTTGCAGAAGGTGGGGCTAAGGCCAACAAATCCGCGGACTACCGGAATGGGCGAGACTTTGCGGCGGCCTCCGTCATGTTAAAAAATGAGCCAGGCGCAGCGTGCAAAAAATAACGCCGAAGGCCGGGGGCACAAGTTCGTCCAAGCGGAAAAAGGCCACAAAAACAGGTGGGCTATAGCCTTGGGGGTAGGGCTGGCCAGCCGTCCGGCGGACTTCGGAATGGCACGCAAGGCGTTGCGAGGGGCCTCCATGTGCCAAAAATGACGGTCACAGCCGCGCCCTTAGAAAATAACACGCCGAGGCCGAGCATGGGGTCGTCCAAGTTAAATCCCGGAAAAAGACCCACAAAAAGCGGGTGGGTACTAGCCTTGGGGTGGTGCTGGCCAGAATTCCTCGCCGGACCGGAATGGCGCGAGACTGCAGCCCCGGTCTCCGTGTACCCAAATAAGCCGCAGGCACAGCCGCGCCGGAAAACTAACCGCCCGAAGGCGGGCGCCAGTCGTCCAGCGGAAAAAGGCCACAAAAGCAGGTGGGCTATAGCCTTGGGGGTGGGCAGGCCCGCCAAATCCGCCGGACTCGGAGGAATGAGCGCGAGACTTTGCGGCGGCCTCCGTGTGCCAAAAATAGAGCGGTCTGGCAGCGCTTAAAGTATTCGCCAGCCGGCGCCCAGGATTGATCCAGCGGAAAAAGCCACAACTCATGGGTGGGCCTATAGCCTTGAGGGGTGGGGCTGGCCATACGTCGCCAGACTGGAATGCCGCCGAGACTTTACTGTGGCGTCAGTGGCCAATGCCCAAAAATAGGCCGTTAGCACCCTCCACCAAATTATCCGCCCCAAGGCAGGGAGCCAAGTCCGTCAAAGCGGAAAAAGGCCACAAAAGCGGAGTGGGCTATAGCAGCAGGGGAGTGGGGCTGGCCAACTCGTCCCGCCGGACTCGAAATGGCGCGAGACATTGCGGGCGGCCTCCGTGTGCAGAGGTGGGCGCAGGCAGCCGCGCCAAAGCTAGCTCCGCCTGAAGGCCGAGGCGCCAGGACCGTCCAGCGGAAAAAGGCCACCAAAAGCAGGTAGGCTATAGGCTTACGAGAAATTGGGGCTGGCCAGCAATCCGCGGACTCGGAATGGGCGAGACCTCGAAGCTGACCTCAAGTGTGTCAAATATAGAGCGCGGCGCAGCATTGCAAAAATAGCACCGCCCGAAGGCGGGCACAAGATCGTCCAGCGGAAAAAGGCCACAAGCGGGTGGGCTATGGCAGGGGTAGGGCACAGCCAACTTCGTCCGCCGGACTCGGAATGAATGCGAGGCGTTGCGGGGGCCTCCGTGTGCTGCCAAAAATGAGCGCGGTCTGGCCGGCGCTTAAAAACGCTCGCTTTCGCCCGAAGGCTGGGGCGCCAGGGCCGTCCAGCGAGAAAAAGGCTAAAAGCGGGTGGGCTATAGCCTTGGGGTGGGGCTGTACTTCGTCCGCGGACTGAAATAGCGCGAGACATTGCGGCGGCCTCGTCGAGCAAACAGGCGCAGGCACAGCGCCAAAAATAGCCGCCGGAAGGCCGGGCGCCAAGTTGCGTCCAGCGAGAGGCCACAAAGCAGTTTAGGCCTCGGCAGGGGGTGGACTGGCAACTAAATCCGCCGGACTCGGAATGGAAGCGAGACTTCGCGGCGGCCTCCCGTGTGTGTTAAAACAGAGCGCGGGCGCAGCATGCACCAAAAATAACCGCCCGAAGGCCGAGGGCTGGGGTCGTCCAGCGGAAAAGGCCACAAAAACAGGTGGGCTATAGCAGGGCGAGGATGGCCAACTTCGTCCGCGGTTCGGGAATGAACGCGAGGCGTTGCGAGGGGGCCTCCATGTCACCAAATAGGCCACGGTCACAGCGGCGCCCAAAAATAACTGCCGCGCCGGCGGGCGCCAAGGGTGATCCAGCGGAAAAAGACCAGCAGGTGGAGGCTGCAGCGGGGGTGGTGCGCCCAAATTCCTCCGCCGGACTCGGAATAGGCGCGAGACTTCTGGCCAGTCTCTGTGTGCCAAAATAAGCCATGGAGCACCTTGCGCGCCCAGCAATAACGCCCGAAGGCGGGGCGCCAAGTCCGTCCAGCGGAAAAGGCCGCAAAAGCGGGTGGGCTATAGCCTTGAGGGATAGAGGGCGGGCAACTTATCCGCCCGGACTCGGAATGAGCGCGAGACTTTGCGGCGGCCTCCGTGTGTAAAATAGACGCGGTCACAGCGCGACCAAAACTCAACAGCCGAAAGCGAGGGCGCCAGGTTACGTCAAGCGGAAAAAGGCCACAACAACGGGTGGGCTATGGCCTTGGGGGTGGGCTGGCCCACTTCGTCCGCCAGACTCAGAATACGCGATACTTTGCAAAAGCGGCCTCGTGTGCCCAAAATAGGCGTTGGCACACCCTCACCGGTATCCGCCCAAGGCGAGAGGAGCCAAGTCAAGTCAGCGGAAAAAGGCCACAAAAGCGGGTGGAAGGCGCCTGGCCTTGGGAGTGGGGCTGGCCAGCAAATCCGCGGACTGAAATACGGCGAAGACATTCGCAGCGGCCTCCTTAAAATGGCGCGGCGCGCGCCTTATCTTGAGCAGGCGCCTCCGTCCAGCGCAAAAAGGCCACAAGCGGGTGGGCTGTGCTTCCAGCCCAGGGGCAGGCCCAGCGCCGTCCGCCGGACTCGGAATGGCGCGAGACTGCTGACCCGATCTCGATGTGTGCAAAAATAAACGCAGAGCACAGCATAAAACTAACACTTGAAAGGCCGAGGCGCCAAGTCCCGTCAAGCGGAAAAAGGCCTGCGCGGGTGGGCTATAGCCTTGGGGGGGGGGGCAGGCCCACTTCGTCCGCGGTTCGGGAATGGCGAGACTGCGGCGGCCTCAGTGCCAAAAATAGACGCGGTCACAGCCGCGCCCAAAACCGCCAACCGAGGGCGCCAGGTTAAATCAAGCGGAAAAGCCCACAGTGCGGGTGGGCTATAGCAGCAGGGGGTGGGGCTGGCCGCCTAATCCCGCCAGACTCGGAATGCAGCGAGACTTTGCAAAAGCTGACCTCGTGTGCCAAAATAAGGCGATTGGCGCCTCACTAAATTGCATCGCTGGGCAGGGAGCTGAAATCCGTCCAGCGGAAAAAGGCCACAAAAAGCAGGTGGGCTATAGCCTTGGGGGTGGGGCTGGCGCCAACTTCGTCCGCCGGACTCGAAATGGCGCGGAACATTCGCGGCCCCGGCCTCCGTGTGCCAAAAATTGGGCACAGGCACAGCCGCGCCAAAAATAACCGCCTGAGGCCGGGCGCCAGAGTTCGTCCAAGCGGAAAAGGCCACCAAAAGCGGGTGGGCTATAGGCTTGAAATTGGGGCTGCCAACGTCGCGGACTCGGAATGGGCGAGACTATACGGCGGCCTCCGTGTGTCAAAAGCTGGAGCGCGAGGCACAGCAGTACCAAAAATAACCGCCCGAAAGGCGGGAGCCAATACCAGCATGGAAAAAGGCCACAACAGCAGGTGGAGGGCTGTAGAGAGTGGGGCTGGCGCCCACTTCGTCATGAACTGAATGCAGCGAGACTTCCTGGCCTCCATTAAAGACCTTTCACCCAAAATTACTCCATGCGGCTGAGATAAATCAAGTCCATGGAAAAGCCCTAAAAGCAGGTGGGCTTCTGCTTGGTGGAACTGTGCTCCATGACTCGAAATGGCCTTCGAGCATTGCGGCCTCGTGTCTACCAAAGTGGGCGCGACTGTGCGCTTAAAAATAACCGCCCTGAGGCAGGCCCAAGTTCGTAAAGACGGAAAAAGGCCACCAAAGGGTGGGCTATGGAAACTGAAGTAGAGACTGTGCAACCGTCCGCGGTTTCGGAATGGGCGAGACTAACGGCGGCCTCCGTGTGGCAGACGCGGGCACAACCGTACAAACCGCCAGGCGGGGCACAAGTTAAGTCGGCGGAAAAAGGCCACAAAAGCAGGTGGGCTACCTGGCAGAAATTGGGCTGGCCAATCCGCCGGACTCGGAGTGGTCTGAGGCGATTGCGGAGCCTCCGTGTACCAAAAGCAGGCGTGATTGTGGCAAATAACGCTTAGAAGGCTGGGCCCAGGTTAAATCAGCGGAAAAAGGCCACAAAAGCAGGTGAATGGCGGGAGTGGGGCTGGCCAACTTCGTCCCGCGGTTTAAATGGCGAGACATTGCGAGAAGCCTCGTCGACAAAAACAGGCGCGGGCACAGCGCGCCAAAATATGCCGGAAGGCGGGGCGCCAAATTCGTCCAGGAAAAAGGCCACAAAAGCGGGTGGGCTCTCACGGCAGAGGTGAGTAGCCAACCGTCGCGGACTGGAATGGGGCGAGACTTTACGGCGGCCTCCGATGTGTTAAAGCCGACGTAGGCGCCAGTGCAAAAATAACCGCCCGAAAGGCGGGGCGCAAGTTCGTCAGCGGAAAAAGGCCTGAAACAGGTGGGCTATAGCAGGGTAAGGATGTTAACCGTCGCGGACTTCGGAATGGCAGGCGTTGCGAGGGGCCTCCATAGCCGCCGCATCCCACGGTCACCGCGGCAAAATAACCGCCCGAAGGCGAGAACAAATTCGTGTGGAAAAAGACCCTACACAAAAGCGGGTGAGCTATAGCCTTGGGGAGTGGTGCTATTACTCCTCGCCGGACTAGAATGGCATGCGGCCGATACTCCGTGTATAAAAATAAGCATGAGCACCTTGCGCTTATAATAACGCCGAAGGCGAGGCGCAAGTCCGTCCAGCTTTCATGGTGGGCTGCCAACCTTGGGGATGGGACCAACTTCGTCGCGGACTGAGTCGTAGCGAAGAACTTTGCGGCCGGCCTCAATCATGTAAATAGCCCCTTGATCACAGCAGCCTTAAAATAACGCCAACCGAGCGCCGGTTATCCAAGCGGAAAAACCCTAACATGGTGGGCACTATAGCCTTAGAAATTGACTGGCCGCTAAATCCGCCAGACTCGGGAATGCAGCGAAGACTTTACCGTGACCTCCGTGTACCCAAATAGGCGTTGGCACACCCTCACCCAAAATTATCACGCCCAGGCGGGAGCCAGATCCGTCAGGCGGAAAAAGGCCACAAAAGCGGGTGGGCTAGCGGGGCTGGCAGCCGGCAAGTCCGCCCGGTTCAAATGCATGCAGCGAGACATTGCAGGCGAAAGCCTCCGTGTAAAAGTGAAACGGCTGGCACTTAAAAACCTTCGGCCGAGAAGTACCAAGTGGAAATCCAGCGGAAAAGGCCCTGCCTTTGATGAGCTGCTTCGCCATCCGCCGGACTCGGAATGAGCTGAACTGCAATGACCTCCGTCATGTCAAAGC
>JASUUJ010000117.1:0-97617 GCA_030449895.1 Citrus mangshanensis | reverse complement strand
TATTGTTAGCAGCGCCTCCGTGCCAAAATAGGCCGCTGGCACAGCCACGCCCAAAAATAAGCCCCGAAGGTCACGCTCCCTGCCCCTCCGCGCGCCGCAAAATTGCCCAAAAACGGTCATATACCTTGGGGGTGGTTGGCCAACTTCGTCCGGCCTGACTCGAATGCGGCGAGACTTATGAGAGGCTCCAGTTAAAATAGGTTGCGGGCACAGCTACATAAAAATAAGCAAGCCCTCGAAGGTCCCGCCCTGTTCGGCCCACCAGCCAAAATGCCGTAAAACGGGTGGGCTATAGCCTTGGGGGAGGGGCTGGCCAACCCCTCGGGCCTCGCTCGGACTCGGAAGGCGGCGTGACATTGCGAGCGCCTCCGCATGCCAAAATAGGCTACGCCACAGCCAAGGCCCAAAAATAAGCTCTCGAAGGTCCCGCCTCAAGCCTGGGCCCGCTGAAAAAATGCTCAAAACGGTGGCCTATAGCCTTGGGGGAGGGGCTGGCCCACTGGCCCGGGCCGGACTCTGAATGCTGCGAGACTTTGCAGCACCCTCGTGTGCTAAAAATAGGCCGTGACACAGCCGCACTCCAAAAATGAGCCCCCGCTGTCCCGTCCTCAGTTCGCCCGCCGCAAAATGCCCAAAAACGGGTGGCCATGGGACTGGGGGAGGCTGGCCAACTGGCCCGCTCGGACTCGGGAATGGGGCGAGACTCATGCAGCGCCTCTGTGTGCTAAAATAGGTCAAAGGGTAATAGCCAAGGCTAAAAATAAGCCCTCAAGGTCCCGTCCCAAGTTCGTCCGCTCGAAAATGCCTGAAAACGGTGGCTATAGCCTGGGGAGGGGCTGGCAACTTCGTCCGCTCGGACTCGGAATGGGGCGAGACTTTGCGAGTGGCCTCCGTGGTGTTGTGGCTTAGGCCGCGGCACAGCCGCGCCCAAAAATAAGCCCCCAAGGTCACGTCCCCAAATTGTCCGCCGCAAATGCTCAAAATCTGGGCTATAGCCTTGGGGGAGTGGACTCGCCAACTTCTGTCCGCTGGGACTCGGAATGCGGTTGCAGACTTTGCAGCGCCTCCATGTGCCAAAATAGCCACAGCCGCACTCCAAAAATAAGCCCCCAAGGTCCCGACTCATAAAGTTCTTTCCTCCGCAAAATGCCCAAAAACGGTGGGCTGGTAGCCTGGGGGAGGGATTGGCCCACTCTCGTCCGCCGGACTGAATGCGGCGTAGACTTTGCGAGCGCTCCATGTGCTGTAATAGGCTGGCACAGCGCGCCCAAAAATAAGCCCCGAAGGTCCCGACCGCAAGTTCTTCTCCGCAAAATGCCCAAACGGTGGCTATAGCCTTGGGAGGGGCTGGCCACCCTTCGTCCGCCTCGGACTCGGAATGGGGCGAGGCTTACGAGCACCCTGTGACAAAAATTAGCTGCGGGCACAGCCGCGCCCCAAAAATAAGCTCCCGAAGGTCCCGCCCCCAAGTTCGTCCGCTCGCAAAATGCTAAAAAAACAGGTGGGCTATAGCCTGGGAGGCTGGCCAACTTCGTCCCCCGACTCGGAATGGGGCGAGACTTTGCGAACGCCTCCGTGTGCCAGTGGGCCAGCTGGGCGAACACAGTCGCGCCAAAAATCAACTCCCCGAAGGTCCTGGCCTCAAGTTCGTCTCGCCGCAAAATGCCAAAAACGGCGGCATAGCTTTGGGGGAGGGCGACACTCTCGCCCGCCTCGGACTCGAATGGGGCGAGGCTTTGCGAGCACCCGTGGCAGCTGTGGCAGGCTGTAAGGCAGCCGCACCCAAAAATAAGCCCTCAAGGTCCCGCTCCCAGTTCAGCCCGCCGCAAAATGCTAAAAAAACGTGGTGGGCTATAGCCTTTGGGGGAGGTGTGCTGGCCAACTTCGTCCGCCGGATTCCGGAATGCTACGAGACTTCTACGCAGCGCCCCCCGTGTGCTGTGGGGCAGGGCCGCGGGCACAGCCACGCCAGCTCCTCAAGGTCCCGCCCCCAAGTTCGTCCGCCGCAAAATGCCCAAAAACGGTGGGCTATAGCCTTGGGGGAGGGGTTGGCCAACCTCGTCCGGCCGGACTCGGGAATGGGGTGAGACTTTGCGAGCGCCTCTGTGTGCTAAAATAGGCTACGCCGCAGCCGCTACTTCTCACAAAAAAATAAGCCCCGAAGGTCCCGCCTCCCAAGTTCGTCCACTGCAAAAATGCCCAAAAACCAGAGCGGGCTATAGCCTGGGGAGGGGGCTGGCAAACTCGTCCGCTCGGACTCGGAATGGGGCGAGATTCTTGCAGCGCTCCGTGTTGGGGGCCAGGCTGCCGCGGACACAGCCGCGCCCAAAAATAAGCCCCGAAGGTCACGTCCCAAGTTCGTCCGCGCAAACCGCCCAAAACGGCGCGGGCTATAGCCTCGGGAGGGACTGGCCAATCCTGTCCGCCGGACCCGGAATGAGGGCGCAGACTCTACAGCGCCCTCTGTGTGAATAAATAGGCCGGCGGGCACAGCCACGCCCAAAAATAAGCCCCCAAGGCACATTGGCCCCCAAGTTCCTCCGCCTCGCAAAATTGCCCAAAACGCGGGCTATACTCGGGAGGGGATTGGCCAACCGGGCCCGTCGACTCGAATGCGGCGAGAGACGGCAGCGCCTCCATGTGCCAAATTAGGCGCGGCACAGCCGCGCCAAAAATAAGCCCCCGAAGGTCCCGACCGCAAGTTCTTCCTCCTCCTCCGCAAAAATGCCCAAAACGGAAGCGCGGCTATAGCCTTGGGAGTGGGCTGGCCCACTGTCCTGGCCGATTCGGAATGGGGCGAGACTTCTGCGAGGCCTCCGCGGTGCTGTGGGGCCAGGCTGGGCGGGCACAGCCGCACAAAAATAAGCCCTCCCAAGGTCCCTGGCCCCCAAGTCTGGCCCACCGCCAAAATGCCTAAAACGCGGGCTATGGCCTGGGGGAGAAGGCTCCACTGGCCTCGGGCCGGACCTCGGAATGGGGCAAGATTCTGCGAGCATCCTCCGTGGTGCAGACAGCGCTGGCACAGCCGCACGGCAATAAGCCCCCGAAGGTCCCGTCCCAAGTTCGGGCCGCCGTGAAAATGCCTAAAAACGGGTGGGCTATAGCCTCGGGAGGGGCTGGCCAACTTCGTCCGCTGACTCGGAATGGAGCGACACTTTGCGAGTTACGTATTGCTCCGTGTGCCTAAAATATGCTGCGGGCACAACCGCCAAAAATAAGCTCCCGAAGGTCCCGCCCCCAAGTTCGTCCTACCGCTGCAAATGCCCAAAAACGGTGGCCTATAGCCTTGGGGAGGGGGCTGGCCCACTTCCGTCCACGGACTCGGGAATGCGGCGAGACTTTGCGAGCACCCTCCGTGTGCCAAATATAGGCCGGCACAGCCGCGCCCAAAAATAAGCCCTCGAAGGTCCCGCCCCTAGTTCGGGTCCCGCCGCAAAATGCCCAAAAACGGGTGGCTATAGCCTTGGGGGAGGGGCTGGCCAACTCTGTTCGCCGCTCGGCCGTGGAATGGGGTGAGACTTTGCGAGCGCCTCTGTGTGCCAAAAATAGCCGCTGGCACAGCCGCTAGCGCCTGCGTGTGCCAAAGTCACGCCCATGAATAGTTTTTCTCCCCCTGTCCCCAAGTTTCGTTCCGCAAAATGCCTAAAACGGGTGGCCTAGTAGCCTTGGGGGAGGGGCTGGAAAACTTCGTCCACCGGACTCGGAATGGGGCAAGACTTTGCGAAGCCTCCGTGGTGCTGTGGGCCAAAATAGGCTGGACACAACCGCGCCCAAAATAAGCCCCGAAGGTCCACGCTCCCTCAAGTTCGTCCGCCGCTAAAAATTGCCCAAAAACGGGTGGGCTATAGCCTTGGGGAGGGGACTGGCCAACTCTCGCTCACGACTCCGGAATGCGGCGAGACTTTGCGAGCGCCTCCATGTGCTGTGGGTAGGCCGGGCGGGCACAGCCGCGCCAAAATAAGCCCTCGAAGGTCCCGACCGCAAATGCCCCTCCGCCAAAATCCTGCCAAAAACGGGTGGCTATAGCCTTGGGGGAGGGGGTTGCCCACTTGGCCCACACGCAAGCTCCGTCCTAAGCCCTCTCCGAAAATTGCCCAAAAACGGGTGGGCTAGCGGCCGTCCGCCTGACTACAGCCTCCATGTGCCAAAATAGTGGTGCTGGCCCACTTCGGTCGGGGCCGGAGTCGGAATGGGCAAGATTCTTGTGAGCGTCCTCCGTGTGCTAAAGCCTCCGCGGGCACAGCCGCGCCCAAAAATAAGCTCCCGAAGGTTCCTTCCCGAAGTTCGTCCGCCGTAAAATGCCCAAAAAATGGGTGGCTATAGCCTTGGGGGAGGGGCTGGCCAACTCGGCACCGCCGACCGGACTCGGAATGGGGCGAGACATTGTAAGCGGCCTCCGTGTGCCAAAAATAGGCCGCGGGCACAACCACGCCCCAAAATAAGCCCCCGAAGGTCCCGTCCCCAAGTTCGTCCGCCGTAAAAATGCGCAAAAAACGGGTGGGCTATAGCCTTGGGGGGAGGGAATGGCCAACTTCGTCCGCCGGACTCGGAATGGGCGAGACTTTACGAGCGCCTCCGTGGGGTAAAAATAGGCCGTGGGGTCACAGCTGCGCTCCAAAATAAGACCCCGGGAAGGTCTCGCTCCCCAAGTTCGTCTGCCGTAAAAATGCCCAAAACGCAAAGGTGGGCTATAGCCTTGGGGGGAGGGGTGGCCAACGTCGTCCGACAGACTCGGAATGGGGCGAGACTATGCGAGCACCCCACCGTGGGGCAAAAATATGCTGGCGTGGCACAGCCGCGCTTCAAAAATAAGCCCCCAAGGTCCCGGGCCCCTAAGCTTGTCCGCCGCAAAATGCCCAAAACGGGTGTGGATATAGCCTTGGGGAGGGGTTGGCCAACTTCTGTCCGCCGGATTCTCGGAATGGGCGAGACTTCTTGCGAGTGCCCTCCGTGTGCTGGGGTAATAGGCCGCGGACACAGCCGCGCCCAAAAATAAGCCCCCAAGGTCACGTCCCCAAGTTCGTCCGCCGCAAAATTGCCCAAAAACGGGTGGCTATAGCCTTGGGGGAGGGAATGGCCAACTTTCGGTCCGTCGGACTCGGAATGCGGCAGACTTTGCGAGCGCCCATGCCAAAAATAGGCCGCGGGCACAGCCGCGCCCAAAAATAAGCCCCCGAAGGTCCCGACTCGCAAGTTCGTCTCCTCCGCAAAATGCCCAAAAACGGGTGGGCTATAGCCTTGGGGGAGGGGGCTGGCCCACTTCGCCGGACTCGAATGGGGCAAGACTTTGCGAGCTGGGCCCTCTCGTGTGCTGGTTAAAATAGCCCGCGGGTACAGCACGCCAAAAAATAAGTTTTTCCCCCGAAGGTCCCTTCCCGGCTCCGCCCCGTAAAATGCCCAAAAATGGGTGGGCTATAGCCTTGGGGGAGGGGCTGGCCAACTTCGACCGCCGGACTCGGAATGGGGCGAGACTTTTGTAAGCGGCCTCCCAAAGGTGGGCCAGGCCACGGGCACAACCGCGCCCAAAAATAAGTCCTCAAGGTCCCGTCCCCAAGTTCGTCCGCCGTAAAATGCGAAAAAACGGGTGGGCTATAGCCTCCTGGGGAGTGGGCTGGCCAACCTCGTCCGCTGGACTCGGAATGGGGCGAGACTTTACGAGCGCTCCGTGGTAAAATAGGCCGCGTGGGCACAGCCACGTCCAAAATAAGACTCCCAAGGTCTCATCCCCAAGTTCGTCCGCCGCAAAATGCCTCAAAAACGGCGGGCTATAGCCTTGGGGGTGGGGGTGGCGTACTTCGTCCGCCTGACTGGGAATGGGGCGCAGACTTTGCGAGCACCTCCAGGCAGGGGGCAAAAATATGCTGCGGGCACAGCCGCGCCTGAAAAATAAGTTTTTTTCCCGAAGGTCCCTGGCCCCCAAGTTCGTCTGTCTCGCCGCAAAAATGCCCAAAACGTAAGTGGATATAGCCTTGGGGGAGGGGCTGGCCAACTCTGTCCGCCGGACTCGGAATGGGGCGAGACTTTGCGAGCGCCCTCCAGTTGCGAAAAATAGTCCGCGGGCACAGCCGTGCCCAAAACTAAGCCCCCGAAGATCCCGTCCCCAAGTTCGTCCGCCGCAAAAATGCCCAAAAAATGGGTGGGCTATACCTTGGGGGGAGGGCTGGCCAACTTCTGGCCCTCCGTACTCGGAATGGGGTGAGACTTTGCGAGCGCCTCCGTGTGCTAAAATAGGCCGCGGGCAAAGCCGCGCTAACAAAATAAGCCCCAAAGGTCCTGGCCCCAAGTTCGTCCCGCCGCAAAAATGATCAAAAGACGGGTGGGCTATAGCCTGGGGGAAGGGGCTGGCCTACTTCGTCCGCCGAACTCGGAAAGGCGAGACTTTGCGAGCGGTCCTCCCGTGTGCCAAAATAGGCCTCAGGCACAGCTTCTCGCACCCAAAAATGAGTTCCCCGAAGGTCCTGCTCTAAGTTCGCCCACACCTCCGCAAAATGCCCAAAAAAGGGGTGGGCTATAGCGTTGGGGGGAGGGGCTGGCCAACTTCATCCGCCGGACTCGGAATGGAGCAAGACTTTTATGAAAGTGCCCCTCCGTGGGTGCTAAAATAGGCCACGGACACAGCCAAAGGCGTCCAAAATAATCCCCCCCAAGGTCCCGTCCCCATTTCGCTGCAAAATGCCCAAAAACGGGTGGGCTATGGCCTTGGGGGAGGGGCGGGCCAATCCCCCGCTAGGACTCGAAATGGGGCGAGACTTTGCGAGCGCCTCCGTGTACCAAAAAGGCCGCTGGCACAGCTGGCTGGCTCCAAAAATAAGCCCTCGAAGGTCCCTTTCCAAGTTCGACCGCCGCAAAATTCCCCAAAAAACGGTGGGCTATAGCCTTGGGGGAGGGGCTGGCCAACTTCGTCCGCTCGGACTCGAATGGGGCGAGACATTGCAGCACCTTCCGTGTGGTAAAGGCAGCGGCACAGCCGCACTCCAAAATAAGCTCCTCGAAGGTCCCATCCCCAAGTTCGGGTCTCGCTGCAAAAATGCCCAAAAACGGGGGCTATAGCCTTGGGGAGGGGTTGGCCAATCCCCTGTCCGCTCGGACTCGAAATGGGGAGAGACTTTACGAGCGCCTCCGTGTGCTGTGGCCAGGACGCTGGCACGGCCGTGCCCAAAAAAATAAGCCCCCGAAGGTCCTGCCTCCAAGTTCGCCCCCTCACGCAAAATGCCTAAAAACGTGGTAGGCTATAGCCTTGGGGGAGAGGGGTTGGCCAACTTCGGGCCCGCTGGACTTGGAATGGGGGCATGACTTTGCGAGCTTTTTCCCCCGTGTGCCAAAATAGGCTGCGGCACAGCTGCGCCCCAAAAACGCCTCAAGGTCCCGTCCCCCAAGTTCGTCCGCCGCAAAATGCCCAAAAACGGGTGGGCTATAGCCTTGGGGGAGGGGGGTTGGCCTACTTCTGTCCGCCGGACTCGGGATTGGGCGAGACTTTGCAGCGCTCCGTGTGCCAAAAATAGGCCGTGGGCACAGACGCGCCAAACTAAGCCTCGAAGGTCCCGCCCCAAGTTCGTCCGCCGCAAAATGCCCAAAATGGGTGGGCTATAGCCTTGGGGAGGGGCTGGCCAACTTCTGTCCGCTGGACTCGGAATGGGCGAGAGACATTGCGAGCACCCTCCGTGGTGTGGCTGGCAGGCCGCGGCACAGCTAAGGCGCGCCCAAATATAAGCCCTCGGAGGTCCCGTCCCCAAGTTCGTCCGCCGCAAAATGCCCAAAACGGGGGTGGTCATAGCCTTGGGGAGGGGCTGGCCAACTGCCTGCCGGACTCGGAATGGGGCAAGACTTTGCGAGCACCTCCGTGTGCCAACATAGGCCGCGCGCACAGCCGCGCCTAAAAATAAGCCTCCCGGCGGTCCCAAGGCCCCAAGTTCGTCCGCCGCAAAAATGCCCAAAATCGGGTGGGCTATAGCCTTCAGGGGGAGGCTGGCCAACTTTGTCCGCTCGGTGTCGGAATGGGGCGAGACTTACGAGCGCCCCGTGTGCCAAAAATAGGCCGCGGGCACAGCCGCGCCTAAAAATAAACCCCCGGGGCGTCCCGTCCCCAAGTTCGGCCTGCTGCAAAATGCCCAAAACGGGTGGGCTATAGCCTTCGGGGAAGGCTGGCCAACTTCTGTCCGCCCGACTCGGAATGGGACGAGACATTACAGCACCTCCGTGGTGGTAAAAATAGGTCATGGCACAGCTGCGCCAAATATAAGCCCCTGGAGGCCCGCCCCCAAGTTCGTCCGCCGCAAAATGCCTAAAAACGGTGGGCTATAGCCTTAGGGGAGGGGGCTGGACAACCTCCCTGTCCGCCGTGCTCGGAATGGGGCGGACTTTACGAGCGCCCCTCCGTGGTGCTGTGGGCCAGGCCGTGGACACAGCCGCAAGGCCCAAAATAAGCCCCCGAAGGTCCCCGCCCCAAGTTCGCCCGCCGCAAAAGTCCTAAAACCGTGGGCTGGTAGCCTTGGGGAGGGGCTGGCCAACTTCGTCCACGGACTTAATGGGACGAGAGACATTGCGAGCACCTCCGTGTGGTAAAATAGGTCTAGGGCCGCGGGCACAGCTGCACCCAAATATAAGCCCCCGAGGTCCCGTCCCAAGTTCGTCCGCCGCAAAATGCCTAAAAACGCGCTTTAAGCCATAGCCTCGGGAGGGGCTGGCCCACTGTCCGGCTCGGACTCGGAATGGGGCGAGATTTCAAGTGCAGCACCTCCGTGTGCCAAACATAGGCCGCGGGCACAGTCGCGCCCCAAAAATAAGCCCCCGAAGGTCCTCTTCCCCAAGTTCGTCCGCCGCAAAATTCCCAACAAACGGGTGGCTATAGCCTTGGGGAGGGGCTGGCCAACTGGGTCCGCCGCTGACTCGGAATGGGGCGAGACTTTGCGAGTGGCCTCCGTGGTGGCTAAAATAGGCCGCGCACAGCCGTGTCCAAAAATAAGCCCTCGGCCGTCCCGGCCCCTGTTCCGTCCGCCGCAAGAAATGCCCAAAAACGGGTGGGCTATAGCTTCGGGGGAGGGTGGCCAACCTTGCCCGCCGGGATTCGGAATGGGGCGAGACTTTGCAGCACCCTCCGTGGGGCAAAATATGCTGCGGCACAGCCGCGCTCAAAAATAAGCTCAAGGTCCCATCCCCAAGTTCGTCCGCCGCAAAATGCCCAAAACGGGTGGGATATAGCCTCGGGGAGGTGGGCTGGCTAACTTCTCAGTCCGCTCGGACTCGGAATGGGGCGAGATTTGCGAGCGCCTCCGTGTGCCTGTAATAGGCCGCGGGCCAGCGTGCCCAAAACTAAGCCCCCGAAGATCCCGTCCCCAAGTTCGTCCTCGCCGCAAAATGCCTAAAAATGGGTGGGCTATACCTTTGGGGGAGGGGCTGGCCAACTCGTCCTCCAGACTCGGAATGGGGTGAGACTTTGCAGCGCCTCCGTGTGCTGAATAGGCCGCGGGCAAAGCTGCGCCTAAAATAAGCTCCCGAAGGTCCCTGCCCCCAAGTTCGGTCTCCGCCGCAAAAATGATCAAAAGACGGGGTGGGCTATAGCCTTGGGGGAGGGGCTGGCCTACTGTCCGCCGAACTCGTAGCGGGGCGAGACTTTGCGAGCGGCCTCCGTGTGCCAAAAATAGTCCTCAGGCACAGCCGCAAAAATAAGCCCCCAAGGTCCCGCTCTAAAGTTCGCTCCGCCGCAAAATGCCTAAAAAACGGGTGGGCTATAGCCTTGGGGAGGGGCTGGCCCACTTCGTCCGCCGGACTCGGAATGGGGCGAGACTTTTGCAGCGGCCTCCGGTGTTAAATGCTGGGGCCGCGGGCACAGCCGCACCCAAAAATAAGCACCCAAGTTCCCGTCCCCAAGTTCGTCGCCGCAAAATGCCCAAAAACGGGTGGCTGGGATAGCCTGGGGAGGGCTGGCCCACTTCTGGCCCGTCGGACTCGGAATGGGGCGAGACTTTACGAGCGCCTCCGCTGTGCCAGGATGCGGGCACGGCCGCGCCCAAAATAAGCTCCGAAGGTCCCGCCCCAAGTTCGTCCGCCGCAAAAATGCCCAAAAACGGGTGGCTATAGCCTTGGGGGAGGCTGGCCGACTCGTCCGCCGGACTCGGAATGTGGCGAGACTTTCGAACGCCTCCGTGTGCTAAAATAGGCCGCATGGGCACAGCGCGCCCAAAAATAAGCCCTCGAAGGTCCTGGCCCCAAGTTCGCCACCGTAAAAATGCCTAAAAATGGGTAGGCATAGCCTTGGGGAGGCTGGCCAACTTCGTCCGCCGGACTCGGAATGGGGCGAGACTTTGCAGCGCCTCCTGTGCCAAAATAGCCCGCGGGCACAGCCGCGCCCAAAAATAAGCCCCCTAAGGTCCCGGCCCCAAGTTCGTCCTCGCTGCAAAATGCCCAAAAACGGGTGGGCTATATCCTTGGGGGAGGGCTGGCCAAACTGTCGCCGGACTCGGAATTAAGTGAGACTTTGCGAGCGCTCCTGTGTGCCAAAAAATAGCCGTGGCACAGCCGCGCCAAAATAAGCCCTCGAAGGTCCTGGCCTCATGTTCGTCCGCCGCAAAATGCCCAAAAACGGTGGGCTATAGCCTTGGGGAGGGGCCAACCGTCCGCCGGACTCGGAATGGGGCGAGACATTGCGAGCACCCTCCGTGGTGGTAAAATAGGCCACGGCACAGCTGCGCCCAAATATAAGCCCCGGAGGTCCCGTCCCCAAGTTCGCCCGCCGCAAAATGCCTTAAAACGGGTGGGCCAGCCTTGGGGGAGGGGCTGGCCAACCTCGTCCGCTCGGACTCGGAATGGGGCGAGACTTTGCGAGCACCCTCCGTGTGCCAAACATAGGCCGGGCACAGTTGCGCCCACAATAAGCCCCCGAAGGTCCCGTGGCCCCCAAGTTCGGCCCGCAAAAATGCCCAAAAACGGTGGGCTATAGCCTGGGGGAGGGGCTGGCCAACTTAGTCCGCCGGACTCGGAATTGGGCGAGACTTTAAGAGCGCTCCGTGTGCCAAAAATAGCTGCGGGCATAGCTGCGCTCAAAACTAAGCCCCCAAGGTCCCGCCCCAAGTTCGTCCGCCGTAAAATGCCTGGAAAACGGTGGGCTATAGCCTTGGGGGAGGGCTGGCCAACTGTCCGCCGGAGTCGGAATGGGGCGAGACTTTACGAGTGCCTTTCGTGGTGCCAAATAGGCCGCGGCACAGCCGCTGGTCCAAAAATAAGCCTCGAAGGTCCTTGGCCCCCAAGTTCGCCCGTCTCGCCGCAAAAAGTCCCAAAACGAGTGGCTATAGCCTTGGGGGAGGGGCCAGCCAACTTGGTCCGCCGGACTCGGAATGGGGCGAGATTCTTTGCACCACCTCCGTGGTGCTGAAATAGGCTGCGGGCATAGCCGCGCTCAAAACTAAGCCCCCGAAGGTCCCGTCCCCAAGTTCGTCCGCCGTAAAAATGCCCAAAAAACGGGTGGGCTATAGCCTTGGGGGGAGATGCCAGCCAAGTTCGTCCGCCGGACTAGGAATGGAGAGAGAATTTGCGAGCGGCCACGTGGTGTGAAAAAGGCCGCGGCACAGCCGCATTCCAAATATAAGCCCCTGAAGGTCCTGGGCCCCCAAGTTCGTGCGCCGCAAAATGCCTAAAAACGGGTGGGCAGCCTTGGGAGTGGGCTGGCCAAATTCGTCCGCCGGACTCGAATGGAGCGAGACTTGCGAGCGGCCTCCAGTGCCAAAAATAGGCTACTGGGAACAGCCGTGCCCAAAAATAAGCCCCCAAGGTCCCTGGCCCCAAGTTCGTCCCGCCGCAAAATGCCCAAAAACGGTGGGCTATAGCCTTGGGGGAGGGGTTGGCCAACTTCGTCCGCTCGGACTCAGAATGGGGCGAGACTGTGAGCGCCTCCGTGTGCCAAAAATAGGCCGGGCACAGCCGCGCCCAAAAATAAGCCCCGAAGGTCCCGCCCCCAAGTTCGTCCGCTCGGCAAAATGCCCAAAACGGGTGGGCTATAGCCTTGGGGGAGGCTGGCCAAGTTCGTCCTCCGACTCGGAATTGGGCGAGAATTTGCGCAAAGCCCTCCGTGTGCAAAAATAGGCCGTGGGCACAGCCGCGCCAAAAATAAGCCCCCAAGGTCCCTGGCCCCAAGTTCGTCCGCCGCAAAATGCCAAAAACGCGGGCTATAGCCTTGGGGGAGGGGCTGGCCAACTTAGTCCGCCGGACTCGGAATGGGGCGAGACTTTCCGAGTGCCCTCCGTGTGCTGTGTGGGGCCAGGCCGCGGGCACAGCCGCACCCAAAAATAAGCCCCGAAGGTCCCGGGCCCCAAGTTCCGCTCCGCCGCAAAAGTCCCAAAACGAGTGGGCTATAGCCTTGGGAGGGGCCGGCCCACTTCGGTCCGCCGGACCCGGAATGGGGCGAGACTTTGCGAGCACTCCGTGTGCCAAAAAGGCCGCGGACACAGCCGCGCCCAAAAAATTAGCCCCCAAGGTCCCCCCAAGTTCTCCGCCGCAAAATGCCTAAAAACAGGTGGGCTATAGCCTTGGGGGAGAGGCCAGCCTCGTCCGCTCGGACTCGGAATGGAGAGAGACTTTGCGAGCGGCCTCACGTGTGGGAAAAATAGGCCGCGGCACAGCCGCACCCAAATATAAGCCCCCAAGGTCCCGCCTCCCAAGTTCGTGCGCTGGGTAAAATGCCCAAAAACGGGTGGGCTATAGCCTTGGGGGAGGTTGGCCAACTTCGTCCGCCGGACTCAGAATGGGGCGAGACTTGTGAGCGCCTCCGTGTTAAAATAGGCCGCGGCACAGCCGCGCCCAAAAAATAAGCCCCCGAGGGTCCCGTCCCCAAGTTCTTCCCCAGCAAAAATGCCCCAAAAACGGGAGGGCTATAGCGTTGGGGGGTGGGGCTGGCCGACGGCGTCCGCCGGACTCGGGAATGGGGCGAGACTTTTGCGAGCGCCTCCGTGTAAAATAGGCTGGGCGGGCACAGCGCACTCCAAAAATAAGCCCTCAAGGTCCTGGGCCCCAAGTTCGTCCGCCGCAAAATGCCTAAAAACGTGGGCTATAGCCTTGGGGGAGGCTGGCCAACTCGTCCCTGGACTCTAATTGGGCGAGACTTTGCGAGCACCCTCCGTGTGCCAAAAATAGGCCGCGGGAAAATCCGCGCCCAAAAATAAGCCCCTGAAGGTCCCGTCCCCAAGTTCGTCCGCCGTAAAAATGCCCAAAAAACGGGTGGGCTATAGCCTTGGGGGGAGGGGCTGGCCAAGTTCGTCCGCCGGAGTCGGAATGGGGCGAGACTTTTCGAGTGCCCTCTGTGTGCTAAAAATAGGCCGCGGGCACAGCCGTGTCCAAAAAAAAGCCCCCGAAGGTCCCGTCCCCAAGTTCGTCCGCCGCAAAAAGTCCCAAAAAACGAGTGGGCTATAGCCTTGGGAGGGGCTGCCGACTTCGGCACGGACTCGAATGGGGCGAGCATGAGCGACTCCGCGGTGCTGGGGCCAGGCCGCGGGCACAGCCGCCAAAAATAAGCCTCGAAGGTCCCGACCTCCCAAGTTCGTCCGCCGCAAAATGCCTAAAAACAGGTGGGCTACAGCCTTGGGGGGAGAGGCCAGCCAAGTTCGTCCGCCGGACTCGGAATGGAGAGAGACTTTGCGAGCGGCCTCCGTGTGCCAAAAATAGGCTACGGGCACAGCCGCACCCAAAAATAAGCCCCCGAAGGTCCCGTCCCCAAGTTCGTCCGCCGCAAAAATGCCCAAAAAACGGGTGGGCTGGTAGCCTTGGGGGAGGGGCTGGCCAACTTCGTCCGCCGGACTCAGAATGGGGCGAGACTTTGTGAGCGCCTCCGGTGCTGTAGGCCGCGGGCACAGCCGCGCCCAAAAATAAGCCCCGAAGGTCCCGCCCCCATGTTCTCCCGCCGCAAAAAGCCCCAAAAACGGGTGGGCTATAGCCTTGGGGGGAGGGCTGGCCAACTCTCGTCCGCCGGACTCGGAATGGGGCGAGACTTCATGCGAGCGCCTCCGTGTGCTAAAATAGGCTACGGGCACAGCCGCGCCAAAAATAAGCCCCCGAAGGTCCCGCCCCCAAGTTCGCCCGCCGCAAAATGCCCAAAACGGGTGGGCTATAGCCTTGGGGAGTGGGCTGGCTAACCCTCGTCCGCTCGGACTCCTGGAATTGGGCGAGACTTTGCGAGCGCCTCCGTGTGCTAAAATAGGCCGCTGGGAAAATCCGCGCCCAAAATAAGCCCCTCGAAGGTCCCCCCAAGTTCGTCCGCCGTAAAATGCCCCAAAAACGGTGGGCTATACCCTTGGGGGAGTGGGCTGGCAAGCCTGTCCGCCGGAGTCGGAATGGGGTGAGACTTTTTGAGGGCCCTCCGTGTGTAAAAAATAGGCCGCGGGCACAGCCGCGTCCAAAAATAAGCCCCCGAAGGTCCCGTCCCCAAGTTCGTCCGCCGCAAAAAGTCCCAAAAAACGAGTGGGCTATAGCCTTGGGAGGCCGGCCGACTGTCCGCCAGACTCGAATGGGGGCGACACTTTGCAGCACCTCCATGTGCCAAAATAGGGCCGCTGGCACAGCCGTGTCCAAAAAATAAGCCCCGAAGGTCCCGCCCCAAGTTCGTCCGCCGCAAAAAGTCCTAAAACGAGCGGGCTATAGCCTGGGGAGGGGGCCGCCAACTTCGTCCGCCGGACTCGGAATGGGGCGATACTTTGCGAGCGGCCTCCGTGTGCCAAAAATGGGCTACGGGAACAGCCGCGCCCAAAAATAAGCCCCCGAAAATCCCGTCCCCAAGTTCGTCCGCCGCAAAAATGCCCAAAAAAGGGGTGGGCTATAGCCTGGGGGGGGAGGCTGGCCAATCCCTGTCCGCCGGACTCGGAATGGGGCGAGAATTTGCGAGCACCCTCCGTGTGCCAGCAGGCCGCGGGCACAGCCGCGCCCAAAAATAAGCCCCCGAAGGTCCCGCTCCCCAAGTTCGTCCCGCAGCAAAATGCCTAAAACGGGTGGGCTATAGCCTGGGGGAAGGGGCTGGCCAACTTCACCGCCGAACTCGGAATGCGGCGAGACTTTGCGAGCGCCTGTGTAAAAATAGGCCGCAGGCACAGCTGCGCCTAAAAATAAGCCCCTGGAACGTCCCGACCCTGGGCAAGTTCGTCCGCCGCAAAATGCCCAAAAACGGTGGGCTATAGCCTTGGGGGAGAGGCCAGCTGCCAAGTTCGTCCGCTGACTGGAATGGAGAGAGACTTTGCGTAGCGGCCTCAGTGTGTGAAAATAGGCCGCGGGCACAGCCACACCCAAAAATAATCCCCCAAAGGTCCCGTCCCCAAGTTCGTGCGCCCGCAAAATGCCCAAAAACGGGTGGGCTATAGCCTTGGGGGACGGGGCTGGCCTACTTCGCCGCTGACTCGGAATGGGGCGAGACTTGCTAGCGCCTCCGTGTGCCAAAAATAGGCGTGGCACAGCCGCGATCAAAAATGAGCCCCGAAGGTCCTGGGCCCCAAGTTCGTCCGCCGCAAAATGCCCAAAACGGGTGGGCTATAGCCTTGGGAGGGGCTGGCCCACTTTGGTCCGCCGGACTCGGAATGGGGCGAGACTTTGCAGCCTCCGTGGTGCTAAAATAGGCTGCAGGCATAGCCGCCCAAAACTAAGCCTCCAAGGTCCCTTGGCCCCAAGTTCGTCCCGCCGTAAAATGCCTAAAAACGGGTGGGCTATAGCCTTGGGGGAGGGGCTGGCTAACTCTCGCCGGAGTCGGAATGGGGGTGAGACTTTACGAGTGCCCTCCGTGTGCCAAAATAGGCGTGGGCACAGCCGCGCCAAAATAAGCCCCCGAAGGTCCCGCCTCCCCAAGTTCGTCCGCCGCAAAAAGTCCCAAAAATGAGTGGGCTATAGCCTTGGGGGAGGGCCGGCCCACTTCGCCCGCCAGACTCGGGAATGGGGTGAGACTTTAGCGACCTCCGTGGTGCCAAAATAGGCTGCGGCACAGCTGCGCCTAAAATAAGCCCCTGAAGGTCCCGACCCCAAGTTCGTCCGCCGCAAAATGCCTAAAAACGGGTGGGCTATAGCCTTGGGGGAGAGGCCAGCCAAGTTCGGGTCCGCTCGGACTCGGGAGTGGAGAGAGATTTTGCGAGCGGCCTCCGTGTGTAAATAGGCCGCGGGCACAGCCGCACCCAAAAATAAGCCTCGAAGGTCCCGCCCCCAAGTTCGTGCGCCGCAAAATGCCTAAAAACGGGTGGGCTATAGCCTGGGGGACGGGCTGGCCTACTTCTGTCCGCTGACTCGGAATGGGGCAAGACTTGCTACCGCCTCCGGTGGTGCCTAGGGCGTGGGCACAGCCGCGCGCCAAAAATGAGCCCTGAAGGTCCTGGCCCCAAGTTCGTCCGCCGCAAAATGCCCAAAACGGGTGGGCTATAGCCTGGGGGAGGGGCTGGCCAACTCGTCCGCCGGACTCGGAATGGGGCGAGACTTGCAGCGCCTCCGTGTGCCAAAAATAGGCTGCAGGCATAGCCGCGCCCAAAACTAAGCCCCCGAAGGTCCCGTCCCCAAGTTCGTCCGCCGTAAAAATGCCCAAAAAACGGGTGGGCTATAGCCTTGGGGGGAGGGGCGGGCCAACTTCGTCCGCCGGAGTCGGAATGGGGCGAGACTTTGCGAGTGCCTCCGGTGCTGTAATAGGGCGTGGGCACAGCCGCGCCCAAAAATAAGCCCCCGAAGGTCCCGTCCCCAAGTTCGTCCGCCGCAAAAAGTCCCAAAAAATGAGTGGGCTATAGCCTTGGGGGGAGAGGCCGGCCAACTTCGTCCGCCAGACTCGGAATGGGGCGAGACTTTGCGAGCGACCTCTGTGTGCCAAATATAGGCCGCGGGCACAGCTGCGCCTAAAAATAAGCCCCTGAAGGTCCCACCCCAAGTTCGTCCGCCGCAAAATGCCCAAAAACGGGTGGCTATAGCCTTGGGGAGAGGCCAGCCAAGTTCGTCCGCTCGGACTCGGAATGGAGAGAGACTTTGCGAGCGGCCTCCGTGTGGTGAAAAATAGGGCCGCGGCACAGCCGCACTCCAAAAATAAGCCCTCAAGGTCCTGGCCCCCAAGTTCGTGCGCCGCAAAATGCCTAAAAACGGGTGGGCTATAGCCTTGGGGGACGTGGCTGGCTACATCGTCCGGCTGACTCGGAATGGGGCGAGACTCTTGCTAGCACCCTCCGTGTGCTGGGCTAGCTGTGGGCACAGCCGCGCCCAAAAATGAGCCCCCGAAGGTCCTGGCCCCTCAAGTTCGTCCGCCGCAAAATGCCCAAAAACGGGTGGGCTATAGCCTTGGGGGAGGGGTTGGCCAACTCGTCCGCCTGGACTCGGAATGGGGTGAGACTTGCAGCGCTCCGTGTGCAAAATAGGCTGCAGGCATAGCCGCGCCCAAAACTAAGCCCCCGAAGGTCCTGGCCCCAAGTTCGTCCGCCGTAAAATGCCCAAAAACGGGTGGGCTATAGCCTTGGGGGAGGGGCTGGCCAACTTCTGTCCGCTGGAGTCGGAATGGGGTGAGACTTTATGAGTGCCCTCCGTGGTGCAAAATAGGCCGCGGCACAGCCGCGCCCAAAAATAAGCCCCCAAAGGTCCCGCCCCCAAGTTCGGTCCGCCGCAAAGTCCCTAAAACGAAGTGGCTATAGCCTTGGGGAGGCCGCCAACTTCTGTCCGCCAGGCTCGGAATGGGGCGAGACTTTGCGAGCGACTCCGTGGTACCAAAAAATAGGTCTGGGCACAGCTGCGCCCAAAAATAAGCCCCTGAAGGTCCCGACCAAGTTCGTCCGCCGCAAAATGCCCAAAAACGGGTGGGCTATAGCCTTGGGGAGAGGCAGCCAAGTTCGTCCGCTCGGACTCGGAATGGAGAGAGACTTTGCAGCGGCCTCCGTGTGTGAGGAGGCGCGGGCACAGCCGCACCCAAAAATAAGCCCCCGAAGGTTCCGTCCCAAGTTCGTGCGCCGTAAAATGCCCAAAAATGGGTGGGCTATAGCCTTGGGGGACGGGCTGGCCTACTTCGTCCTCGGACTCGGAATGGGGCGAGACTTTGCTAGCGCCTCCGTGTACCCCAAAATAGGGCGTGGGCACAGCCGCGCCCAAAAATGAGCCCCCGAAGGTCCCGTCCCCAAGTTCGTCCGCCGCAAAAATGCCCAAAAAACGGGTGGGCTATAGCCTTGGGGGGAGGGGCTGGCCAACTTCGTCCGCCGGAATCGGACTGGGGCGAGACTTTGTAAGCGCCTCCGTGTGTGGCCAGGCCGCGGCACAGCCGCGCCAAAAATAAGCCCCCGAAGGTCCCGCCCCAAGTTCGTCCGCCGCAAAATGCCCATAAAACGGGTGGGCTATAGCCTTGGGGGAGGGGCTGGCACAACTCTCGTCCGCCGGACTCGGAATGGGGCGCAGACTTTGGCAGCGCTCCGTGTGTGCCAAAATAGGCCGCGGCACAGCCGCGCCCAAAAATAATCCCCCGAAGGTCCCTTGGCCCCAAGTTCGTCCGCCGCAAAAATGCCTATAACACGGGAGGGCTATAGCCTTGGGGGGAGGGGCTGGCCCACTTCGTCCGCCGGACTCGGGAATGGGACGAGACTTTGCAACCGCCTCCGTGTGCTGTGGGCCAGGCCGCGTGGTACAGCCGCACCCAAAAATAAGCCCCCTAAGGTCCCGCCCCAAGTTCGCCCGCCGCAAAATGCCCAAAAACGGGTGGGCTATAGCCTTGGGGGAGGGGCTGGCCAATCTCGTCCGCCGGACTCGGAATGGGGCGAGACTTTTCGAACGCCTTCCGTGGTGCCAAAAATAGGTGCAGGCACAGCTGCGCCCAAAAATAAGCCCTAAGGTCCCGCCCCCAAGTTCGTCCGCCGCAAAATGCCCAAAACGGGTGGGCTATAGCCTTGGGACTGCCGGCCGACTTCGCCCGCCGGACTCGGAATGGGGAGAGACATTGCAAGTGCCCTCCGTGTGCCAAAATAGGCCGCGGCACAGCCGCGCCAAAAATAAGCCCCGAAGGTCCCGCCCCAATTTCGTCCGCCGCAAAAATGCCCATAAAACGGGAGGGCTATAGCCTTTGGGGGGAGGGGCTGGCCCACTTCGTCCGCCAGACTCGGAATGCGGCGAGACATGCGAGCGCTCCGTGTGCAAATAGGCCGCGGCACAGCCACGCCCAAAAATGAGCCCTCGAAGGTCCCTGGCCCCAAGTTCGTCCGCCGCAAAATGCCCAAAAACGGGTGGGCTATAGCCTTGGGGGAGGGGCTGGCCAAGTTCGTCCGCTGACTCGGAATGGGGCGAGACTTTGCAGCGCTCCATGTGCCAGGCCGCGGCACAGCCGCGCCAAAGTAACCGCCCAAGGCCAGGGCGCCAAGTTCGCTCCAGCGGAAAAGGCCACAAAAGCGGGCGGGCTATAGCCTGGGGGTGGGGCTGGCCAACTTCTGTCCCCCCGGACTCGGAATGGCGCAAGACTTTGCGAGTGGCCTCCGTGGTGCCAAAATAAGCCATGGCACAGCCGTGCCCAAAATTAACCGCCCAAGGCCTGGGCGCCAAGATCGTCCAGCAAAAGGCCACAAAAACAGGTGGGCTATAGCCTTGGGGGTGGGGCTGGCCAACTTCGTCCGCTCGGACTCGGAATGGCGTGAGACTTACGAGCGGCCCTCCGTGTGTCAAAAATAGGCCACGGGCACAGCCGTGTCTAAAAATAACCGCCCGAAGGCTGGGGCGCCAAGTCTGCCTAGCGGAAAAAGGCCACAAAAACGGGTAGGCTATTGCCTTGGGGGTGGGGCTGGCCAACTCGTCCGCTCGGACTTGGAATGGCGCGAGACTTTGCGAGCGGCCTCCGTGTGTCAAAATAGGCTGCGGCACAGCCGCTGTAAAAATAACCGCCCAAGGCCGGGCACCAAGTTCACCCAGCGGGAAAAGGCCACAAAGTGGGTAGGCTATAGCCTTGGGGGAGGGGCTGGCCCACTTCTGTCCGCCGGACTCGGAATGGGGCGAGACTTTGCGAGCGCCTCCGTGTACTAAAATGGGGCCGCGGCACAGCCGCCTCCCAAAAATAAGCCCCGAAGGTCCTGGCCCCAAGTTCGTCCGCCTCAAAATGCCTAAAAACGGGTGGGCTATAGCCCGGGGAGGGGCTTGCCAACGTCCGCCGGACTCGGAATGGGCGAGACTTGCGAGCGCCTCCGTGCAAAATAGGCCGTGGGACAGCCGCGCCCAAAAATAAGCCCCGAAGGTCCCGCCCCAAGTTCGCTCCACCTCAAAATGCCCAAAACGGGTGGGATATAGCCTTGGGGGGAGGGGCTGGCCCACTTCCTCCGCCGGACTCGGAATGGGGCGAGACTTTGCGAGCGCCCTCCGTGTTCCAAAAATAGGCCGCGGGAGCAGCCGAACCCAAAAATAAACCCCCGAAGGTCCCGTCCCCAAGTTCGTCCGCCGCAAAAATGCCCAAAAAACGGGTGGGCTATAGCCTTGGGGGGAGGGGCTGGCCAACTTCGTCCGCCGGGCTAAGAATGGGTCGAGACTTTGCGAGCACCCTCCGTGTGCCAAAAATAGGCCACGGGCACAGCCGCGCACAAAAATAAGCCCCCGCAGGTCCCGTCCCCAAGTTCGTCCGCCGCAAAAATGTCCAAACAACGGGTGGGCCATAGCCTTGGGGGGCGGGGCTGGACAACTTCGTCCGCCGGACTCAGAATAGGGCGAGACTTTGCGAATGGCCTCCGTGTACCAAAACTAGGCCACAGGCACAGCCGCGCCCAAAAATAAGCCCCCGAAGGTCCCGTCCCCAAGTTCGTCCGCCGCAAAAATGCCCAAAAAACGGGTGGGCTATAGCCTTGGGGGAGGGTTGGCCAACTTCTGTCCGCTGGACTCGGAATGGGTCGAGACTTTGTGAGCACCGTCCGTGTGCCAAAATAGGCAGAGGGCACAGCCTCACCATAAAATAAGCCGCCGAAGGTCCCGTCCCCAAGTTCGTCCGCCGCAAAAATGCCTAAAAAACGGGTGGGCTATAGCCCGGGGGGGAGGGGCTTGCCAACTTCGTCCGCCGGACTCGGAATGGGGCGGGACTTTGCAGCGCCCCTGGTATTAAAATAGGTCATGGGACAGCCGCGCCCAAAAATAAGGCCCCAAGGTCCCGCCCCAAGTTCGCCCCACTCAAAAATGCCCAAAACGGGTGGGCTATAGCCTTGGGGTTGGGCTGGCCCACTTCCTCCGCCTGGACTCGGAATGGGGCAAGACTTTGCGAGCGCCTCCGTGTAAAAATAGCCGCAGGCACAGCCGCGCCCCAAAAATAAGCCCCAAGGTCCCGCCCCAAGTTCGTCCGCCGTAAAAATGCCCAAAAAACGGGTGGGCTATAGCCTTGGGGGGAGGGGCTGGCCAACTTCGTCCGCCGGACTCGGAATGGGTCGAGACCTTGTGAGCACCCTCCGTGTGCCAAAAATAGGCAGTGGGCACAGCCGCGCCATAAAATAAGCCCCCGAAGGTCCAGTCCCCAAGTTCGTCCGCCGCAAAAATGCCCAAAAAACGGGTGGGCTATGCCTTGGGGGGAGGGGCTGGCCAACTTCGTCCGCCGGACTCGGAATGGGTCGAGACTTTGTGAGCACCGTCCGTGTGCCAAAAATAGGCAGTGGGCACAGCCTCACCATAAAATAAGCCCCCAAAGGTCCCGTCCCCAAGTTCGTCCGCCGCAAAAATGCCTAAAAAACGGGTGGGCTATAGCCCTGGGGGGAGGGGCTTGCCAACTTCGTCCGCCGGACTCGGAATGGGGCGGGACTTTGCGAGCGCCCCCCGTGTACTAAAAATAGGCCGCGGGGACAGGCGCGCCCAAAAATAAGGCCCCGAAGGTCCTGGCCCCAAGTTCGTCCCCTCAAAAATGCCCAAAAACGGGTGGGCTATAGCCTTGGGGGAGGGGCTGGCCCACTTCCTCCGCTCGGACTCGGAATGGGGCAAGACTTTGCAGCGCCTCCGTGTGCTGGGCCAGGCCGCAGGCACAGCCGCGCCCAAACACACGCCCCCGACGGTCCCCCCCCAAGTTCGTCCGCCGTAAAATGCCCTAAAACGGGTGGGCTATAGCCTTGGGGGAGGGGCTGGCCAACTCGTCCGCTCGGACTCGGAATGGGCCGAGACCTTGTGAGCACCTCCTGTGCCAAAATAGGCAGTGGGCACAGCCGCGCCATAAAATAAGCCCTCGAAGGTCCTGGCCCCAAGTTCGTCTCCGCAAAATGCCAAAACGGGTGGGCTATGCCTTGGGGAGGGGCTGGCCAACTTCGTCCGCTCGGACTCGGAATGGGGCGAGACTTTGCGAGTGCCCTCCGTGGTACCAAAATAGCCACGGGCACAGCCACGACCAAAAATAAGCCCCCGAAGGTCCCGCCCCAAGTTCGTCCGCCGTAAAATGCCCAAAACGGGTGGGCTATAGCCTTGGGGGAGGGCTGGCCCACTTCGTCCGCCGGACTCGGAATGGGGCGAGACCTGCAGCGCCTCCGTGTACTGGGCCAGGACGCGGGCACAGCCACGCCCAAAAATAAGCCCCCGAAGGTCCCTGGCCCCAAGTTCGTCCGCCTCAAAATGCCTAAAAACGGGTGGGCTATAGCCCGGGGAGGGGCTTGCCAACTTCTGGGTCCGCCGGACTCGGAATGGGGCGAGAGTTTGCAGCGCCTCCGTGTGCTAAAAATAGGCCGCGGGCAAAGCCGCGCCCAAAAATAAGCCCCCGAAGGTCCCGTCCCCAAGTTCCTCCACCTCAAAAATGCCCAAAAAACGGGTGGGCTATAGCCGTGGGGGGAGGGGCTGGCCCACTTCCTCCGCCGGACTCGGAATGGGACGAGACTTTGCGAGCGCCCTCCGTGTTCCTAAAATAGGCCGCGGGCACAGCCGCGCCAAAAATAAGCCCCGAAGGTCCCGTCCCAAGTTCGTCCGCCGCAAAATGCCAAAAACGGGTGGGCTATAGCCTTGGGGGGAGGGGCTGGCCCACTTCGTCCGCCGGACTAAGAATGGGTTGAGACTTTGCGAGCTCCCTCCGTGTGCCAAAAATAGGCCACGGGCACAGCCGCGCACAAAAATAAGCGCCCGAAGGTCCCGTCCCCAAGTTCGTCCGCCTCAAAAATGCCTAAAAAACGGGTGGGCTATAGCCCTGGGGGGAGGGGCTTGCCAACTTCGTCCGCCGGACTCGGAATGGGGCGAGAGTTTGCAGCGCCTCCGTGTGCTAAAATAGGCGCGCCAAAGCCGCGCCAAAAATAAGCCCCGAAGGTCCCTGGCCCCAAGTTCGCCCACCTCAAAAATGCCCAAAACGGGTGGGCTATAGCCTTGGGAGGGGCTGGCCCACTTCCTCCGCCGGACTCGGAATGGGACGAGACTTTGCGAGCGCCTCCGTGTTCCAAAATAGGCCGCGGGCACAGCCGCGCCCAAAAATAAGCCCCGAATGTCCCTCCCCAAGTTGTCCGCCGCAAAATGCCAAAAACGGGTGGGCTATAGCCTTGGGGGAGGGGCTGGCCAACTTCGTCCGCTCGGAGTAAGAATGGGGTTGAGACTTTGCGAGCCCCTCCGTGTGCCAAAATAGCCACGGGCACAGCCACGCACAAAAATAAGCCTCGAAGGTCCTGGCCCCAAGTTCGTCCGCCGCAAAAATTCCAAACAACGGGTGGGCTATAGCCTCGGGGGCGGCTGGACAACTCGGGACTCGGAATGGGGCGAGACTTTTCGAACGGCCTCCGTGTACCAAAACTAGGCCACAGGCACAGCCGTGCCCAAAAATAAGCCCCCGAAGGTCCCGTCCCCAAGTTCGTCCGCCGCAAAAATGCCCAAAAAAGGGGTGGGCGATAGCCTTGGGGGGAGGGGCTGGCCAACTGTCCGCCGGACTCGGAATAGGTCGAGACTTTGTGAGCACCTCCGTGTGCCAAAATAGGCAGTGGGCACAGCCGCGCCATAAAATAAGCCCTGAAGGTCCCCCACAAGTTCGTCCGCCGCAAAATGCCCAAAAATAAAGTGGGCTATAGCCTTGGGGGAGGGGCTGGCCAACTCGTCCGCTCGGACTCGGAATGGGGCGAGACTTTGCGAGCACCTCCGTGGTGCCAAATAGGCCGCGGCACAGGCGCGCCAAAAATAAGCCCCCGGGTCCCCCCTAAGTTCGTCCGCCGCAAAATGGCCTAAATACGGGTGGGCTATAGCCTTGGGGGGAGGGGCTGGCCAACTTCGTACGCCAGACTCGGAATGGGGCGAGACTTTGCGAGCGGCCTCCGTGTGCCAAAACTAGGCCGCAGGCACAGCCGCGCCCAAAAATAAGCCCCCGAAGGTCCCGTCCCCAAGTTCGTCCGCCGCAAAAATGCCTAAAACGGGTGGGCTATAGCCTGGGGGAGGGGCTGGCCAACTTCCCGCCTGACTCGGAATGGGTCGAGACTTTGTGAGCACCCTCCGTGTGCCGAAAATAGGCAGTGGGCACAGCCGCGCCATAAAATAAGCCCCTGAAGGTCCCATCCACAAGTTCGTCCGCCGGAAAAATGCCCAAAAAACGGGTGGGCTATAGCCTTGGGGGGAGGGGCTGGCCCACTTCCTCCGCCGGACTCGGAATGGGACGAGACTTTGCGAGCGCCCTCCGTGTTCCAAAAATAGGCCGCGGGCACAGCCGCGCCCAAAAATAAGCCCCCGAAGGTCCCGTCCCCAAGTTCGTCCGCCGCAAAAATGCCAAAAAAACGGGTGGGCTATAGCCTTGGGGGGAGGGGCTGGCCAACTTCGTCCGCCGGACTAAGAATGGGTTGAGACTTTGCGAGCTCCCTCCGTGTGCCAAAAATAGGCCACGGGCACAGCCGCGCACAAAAATAAGCCCCCGAAGGTCCCGTCCCCAAGTTCGTCCGCCGCAAAAAAGTCCAAACAACGGGTGGGCTATAGCCTTGGGGGGCGGGGCTGGACAACTTCGTCCGCCGGACTCGGAATGGGGCGAGACTTTTCGAACGGCCTCCGTGTACCAAAACTAGGCCACAGGCACAGCCGTGCCCAAAAATAAGCCCCCGAAGGTCCCGTCCCCAAGTTCGTCCGCCGCAAAAATGCCCAAAAAACGGGTGGGCTATAGCCTTGGGGGGAGGGGCTGGCCAACTTCGTCCGCCGGACTCGGAATGGGTTGAGACTTTGTGAGCACCCTCCGTGTGCCAAAAATAGGCAGTGGGCACAGCGCGCCATAAAATAAGCCCTGAAGGTCCCGCCCACAAGTTCGTCCGCCCGCAAAATGCTCAAAATGGGTGGGCTATAGCCTTGGGGGGAGGGGCTGGCCAACTTCGTCCGCCGGACTCGGAATGGGGCGAGACTTTGCGAGCGCCTCCGTGTACTGGCCAGGCTGCGGGCACAGCCGCGCACAAAAATAAGCCCCCGAAGGTCCTGCCTCCCAAGTTCGTCCGCCGCAAAATGCCTAAAAACGGGTGGGCTATAGCCTTGGGGGAGGGGCTGGCCAACTCGTCCGCCGGACTCGGAATGGGGCGAGACTTTGCGAGCACCCTCCGTGTGCCAAAAATAGGCCGCGGGCACAGGCGCGCCCAAAAATAAGCCCCCGAAGGTCCCGTCCCCAAGTTCGTCCGCCGCAAAAATGCCCAAAAAACGGGTGGGCTATAGCCTTGGGGGGAGGGGCTGGCCCACTTCGTCCGCCAGACTCGGAATGGGGCGAGACTTTGCGAGCGGCCTCCGTGTGCCAAAATTAGGCCGCAGGCACAGCCGCGCCCAAAAATAAGCCCCCGAAGGTCCCGTCCCCAAGTTCGTCCGCCGCAAAAATGCCCAAAAAACGGGTGGGCTATAGCCTTGGGGGGAGGGGCTGGCCAACTTCGTCCGCCGGACTCGGAATGGGTCGAGACTTTGTGAGCACCCTCCGTGTGCCAAAAATAGGCAGTGGGCACAGCCGCGCCATAAAATAAGCCCCTGAAGGTCCCATCCACAAGTTCGTCCGCCGCAAAAATGCCCAAAAAACGGGTGGGCTATAGCCTTGGGGGGAGGGGCTGGCCAACTTCGTCCGCCGGACTCGGAATGGGGCGAGACTTTGCGAGCGCCCTCCGTGTACCCAAAATAGGCTGTGGGCACAGCCGCGCCCAAAAATAAGCCCCCGAAGGTCCCGTTCCCAAGTTCGTCCGCCGCAAAAATGCCCAAAAAACGGGTGGGCTATAGCCTTGGGGGGAGGGGCTGGCCAACTTCGTCCGCCGGACTCGGAATGGGGCGAGACTTTGCGAGCACCCTCCGTGTGCCAAAAATAGGCCGCGGGCACAGGCGCGCCCAAAAATAAGCCCCCGAAGGTCCCGTCCCTAAGTTCGTCCGCCGCAAAAATGCCTAAAAACGGGTGGGCTATAGCCTTGGGGGAGGGGCTGGCCAACTTCGTCCGCCGGACTCGGAATGGGGCGAGACTTTGCGAGCACCCTCCGTGTGCCAAAAATAGGCCGCGGGCACAGGCGCGCCCAAAAATAAGCCCCCGAAGGTCCCGTCCCCAAGTTCGTCCGCCGCAAAAATGCCCAAAAAACGGGTGGGCTATAGCCTTGGGGGGAGGGGCTGGCCAACTTCGTCCGCCGGACTCGGAATGGGCCGAGAGTTTGCGAGCGCCCTCCATGTGCCAAAAATAGGATTCGGCAACAGCCGCGCCCAAAAATAAGCCCCTGAAGGTCCCGTCCCCAAGTTCGTCCGCCGCAAAAATGCCCAAAAAACGGGTGGGCTATAGCCTTGGGGGGAGGGGCTGGCCCACTTCGTCCGCCGGAATTGGAATGGGGCGAGACTTTGTGAATGCCCTCCGTGTGCCAAAAATAGGCAGCTGGCACAGCCGCGCCCAAAAATAAGCCCCCGAAGGTCCCGTCCCCAAGTTCACCCGCCGCAAAAAATGTCCAAAAAACGGGTGGGCTATAGCCTTGGGGGGAAGGGCTGGCCAACTTCGTCCGCCGGACTCGGAATGGGGGGAGACTTTGCGAGCGCCCTCCCTGTGTTAAAAAGGCCGCTGGCACAGCCGCGCCCAAAAATAAGCCCCTGCAAGTCCCGTCCCCAAGTTCGTCCGCCGCAAAAATGCCCAAAAAGTGGGTGGGTTGTAGCCTTGGGGGGAGGGGCTGGCCAACTTCGTCCGCCGGACTCGGAATGGGGCGTGACTTTGCGAGCGCCCTCCGTGTGCCAAAAATAGGCCGCGGGCACAGCCGCGCCCAAAAATAAGCCCCCTAAGGTCCCGTCCCCAAGTTCGTCCGCCGCAAAAATGCCCCAAAAACGGGTGGGCTATAGCCTTGGGGGGAGGGGCTGGCCCACTTCGTCCGCCGGAATTGGAATGGGGCGAGACTTTGTGAATGCCCTCCGTGTGCCAAAAATAGGTCGCGGGCACAGCCGCGCCCAAAAATAAGCCCCCGAAGGTCCCGTCCCCAAGTTCACCCGCCGCAAAAATGCCCAAAAAACGGGTGGGCTATAGCCTTGGGGGGAGGGCTGGCCAACTTCGTCCGCCGGACTCGGAATGGGGGGAGAGTTTGCGAGCGCCCTCCCTGTGCCAAAAAAAGGCCGCGGGCACAGCCGCGCCCAAAAATAAGCGCCTGCAGGTCCCGTCCCCAAGTTCGTCCGCCGCAAAAATGCCCAAAAAGTGGGTGGGCTGTAGCCTTGGGGGGAGGGGCTGGCCAACTTCGTCCGCCGGACTCGGAATGGGGCGTGACTTTGCGAGCGCCTCCGTGGTGCCAAAATAGGCCGCGGGCACAGCCGCGCCCAAAATAAGCCCCTAATGTCCCCCCCAAGTTCGTCCGCCGCAAAATGCCCCAAAACGGGTGGGCTATAGCCTTGGGGGAGGGCTGGCCAACTGTCCGCCGGACTCGGAATGGGGCGAGACTTTGCGAGCGCCCTCCGTGTGCCAAAAATAGGCCGCGAGCACAGCCAAACCCAAAAATAAGACCCCGAAGGACACGTCCCCATGTTCGTCCGCCGCAAAAATACCCAAAAAACGGGTGGGCTATAGCCTTGGGGGGAGGGGCTGGCCAACTTCGTCCGCCGGACTCGGAATGGGGCGAGACTTTGCGATCGCCCTCCGTGAGCCAAAAATAGGCCGCGGGTACAGCCGCACCCAAAAATAAGCCCCCGAAGGTCCCGTCCCCAAGTTCATCCGCCGCAAAAATGCCCAAAAAACGGGTGGGCTATAGCCTTGGGGGGAGGGGCTGGCCGACTTCGTCCGCCGGACTCGGAATGGGGCAAGACTTTGCGAGCAGCCTACTTGTGCCAAAAAAGGCCACGGGCACCGCCGCACCCAAAAATAAGCCCCCGAAGGTCCCGTCCCCAAGTTCGTCCGCCGCAAAAATGCCCAAAAAACGGCTGGGCTATAGCCTTGGGGGGAGGGGTTGGCCCACTTCGTCCGCCGGACTCGGAATGGGGCGATAATTTGCGAGCGCCCTCCGTGTGCCAAAAATAGGCCGCGGGCCCAGCCGCGCCCAAAAATAAGCCCCCGAAAGACCCGTCCCCAAGTTCGTCTGCCGCAAAAATGCCCAAAAAACAGGTGGGCTATAGCCTTGGGGGGAGGGGCTGGCCGACTTCGTCCGCCGGACTCGGAATGGGGCGAGACTTTGCGAGCGGCCTCCTTGTGCCGAAAGAGGCTGGGGGCACTGCCGCGCCCAAAAATAAGCCCCCGAAGGTCCCGTTCCCATGTTCGTCCGCCGTAAAAAATGCCCAAAAAACGGGTGGGCTATAGCCTTGGGGGGAGGGGCTGGCCAACTTCGTCCGCCGTACTCGGAATGGGGCGAGACTTTGCGAGCACCCTCCGTGTGCCAAAAATAGGCCGCGAGCACAGGCGTGCCCAAAAATAAGCCCCCGAAGGTCCCGTCCCCAAGTTCGTCCGCCGCAAAAATGCCCAAAAAACGGGTGGGCTATAGCCTTGGGGGGAGGGGCTGGCCCACTTCGTCCGCCAGACTCGGAATGGGGCGAGACTTTGTGAACGCGCTCCGTGTGCCAAAAATAGGCCGTGGGCGCAGCCGCGCCCAAAAATAAGCCCCCGAAGGTCCCGTCCCCAAGTTCGCCCGCCGCAAAAATGCCCAAAAAACGGGTGGGCTATAGCCTTGGGGGGAGGGGCTGGCCAACTTCGTCCGCCGGACTCGGAATGGGGCGAGACTTTTGCGAGCGCCCTCCCTGTGCCAAAAACAGGCCGCGGTCACAGCCGTGCCCAAAATTAAGCCCCTGCAGGTCCCGTCCCCAAGTACGTCCGCCGCAAAATGCCCAAAAACGGGTGGGCTATAGCCTTGGGGAGGGGCTGGCCAACTTCGTCCGCTGACTCGGAATGGGGCGAGACTTTGCGAACGCCTCCGTGTGCCAATAGGCCGTGGGCACAGCCGCGCCCAAAAATAAGCCCCAAGGTCCCGTCCCCAAGTTCGCCCGCCGCAAAATGCCCAAAACGGGTGGGCTATAGCCTTGGGGGAGGGGCTGGCCAACTCGGTCCGCCTCGGACTCGGAATGGGGCGAGACTTTGTGAGCGCTCCGTGTGCTGGGGGCCAGGCAGCGGACACAGCCGCGCCCAAAAATAAGCTCCCTGAAGGTCCCTCCCCAAGTTCGTCCGCCGCAATAATTGCCCAAAAACGGGTGGCTATAGCCTTGGGGGAGGGCTGGCCAATCTCTGTCCGGACTCGGAATGGGGCGAGACTTCGCAAGCGCCTCCGTGTAAATATAGGCTGCGGGCATAGCTGCGCCCAAAATAAGCCCCCAAAGTCCCGTCCCCAAGTTCGTCCGCCGCAAAATGCCCAAAAACGGGGATAGCCTTCGGGGAGGGGCTGGCCAACTCTGGGCTCGGACTCGGAATGGGGCGAGACTTTACAAGCGCCCTCCGTGTGCCAAAAATAGGCCGCGGACACAGCCGCGCCCAAAAATAAGCACCTGAAGGTCCCGTCCCCATGTTCGTCCGCCGCAATAATTGCCCAAAAAACGGGTGGGCTATAGCCTTGGGGGGAGGGCTGGCCAACTTCGTCTGCCGGACTCGGAATGGGGCGAGACATTGCGAGCGCCCTCCGTGTGCGAAAAATAGGATGCGGGCACAGCCGCGCCCAAAAATAAGCCCCCGAAGGTCCCGTCCCCAAGTTCATCCGCCGCAATAATTGCCAAAAAAACGGGTGGGCTATAGCCTTGGGGGGAGGGGCTGGCCAACTTCGTCCGCAAGATTCGGAATGGGGCGAGACTTTGCGAGCTCCCTCTGTATGCCAAAAATAGGCCGCGGGCACAGCCGCGTCCAAAAATAAGCCCCCGAAGGTCCCATCCCCAAGTTCGTCCGCCGCAAAAATGCCCAAAAAACGTGTGGGCTATAGCCTTGGGGGGAGGGGCTGGCCAACTTCGTCCGCCGGACTCGGAATGGGGCGAGATTTTGCGAGCGGCCTCCGTGTGCCAAAAATAGGCCGGGCACAGACGCGCCAAAAATAAGCCCCCAAAGGTCCCTGGGCCCCAAGTTCGTCCGCCGCAAAATGCCCAAAAACGGTGGGCTATAGCCTGGGGGAGGGGCTGGCCAACCGTCCGCTCGGACTCGGAATGGGGCGAGACTTTGCGTGTGCCCTCCGTGTGCCAAAACTAGGCCGCGGGCACAGACGCGCCCAAAAATAAGCCCCCAAAGGTCCCATCCCCAAGTTCATCCGCCGCAAAATTGCCCAAAAAACGGGTGGGCTATAGCCTTGGGGGGAGGGGCTGGCCAACTTCGTCCGCAGGACTCGTAATGGGGCGATAATTTGCGAGCGCTCCATTTGCCAAAAATAGCCATGGGCACAGCCGCCACCAGAAATAAGCCCCCGAAGGTCTCGCCCCAAGTTCGTCCGCCCAAAATGCCCAAAAACGGGGTGGGCTATAGCCTTGGGGGAGGGGCTGGCCAACTCCCGCTCGGACTCGGAATGGGGCGAGACTTTGCAAGCGCCTCCGTGTGCCAGGCCGCGGGCACAGCCGCGCCCAAAAATAAGCCCCTGAAGGTCCCGTCCCCAAGTTCGTCCGCCGCAAAAATGCCCAAAAAACGGGTGGGCTATAGCCTTGGGGGGAGGGGCTGGCCAACTTCGTCCGCCAGAATCGGAATGGGGCGAGACTTTGCGAGCGCCCTCCGTGTGACAAAAATAGGCCGCGGGCACAGACGCACCCAAAAATAAGCCCCCGAAAGCCCCGTCCCCAAGTTCGTCCGCCGCAATAATTGCCCAAAAAACGGGTGGGCTATAGCCTTGGGGGGAGGGCTGGCAACCTTCGTCCGCCGGACTCGGAATGGGGCGAGACTTTGTGAGCGCCCTCCGTGTGCCAAACATAGGCCGCGGGCATAGCCGCGCCCAAAAATAAGCCCCCGAAGGTCCCGTCCCCAAGTTCGTCCGCCGCAAAAATGCCCAAAAAACGGTTGGGATAGCCTTGGGGGGAGGGGCTGGCCAACTTCGTCCGCCCGACTCGGAATGGGGCGAGACTTTGCGAGCGGCCTCCGTGTGGCAAAAATAGGCCGCGGGCACAGCCGCGCCCAAAAATAAGCCCCCGAAGGTCCTGTTCTCAAGTTTGTCCGCCGCAAAAATGCCCAAAAAACGGGTGGGCTATAGCCTTGGGGGGAGGTGCTGGCCAACTTCGTCCGCCGGACTCGGAATGGGGCGAGACTTTGCGAGCGGCCTCCGTGTGCCAAAAATAGGCCGCGGGCATAGCCGCGCCCAAAAATAAGCCCCCGAAGGTCCCGTCCCCAAGTTCGTCCGCCGCAAAAATGCCCAAAAAACGGGTGGGCTATAGCCTTGGGGGGAGGGGCTGGCCAACTTCGTCCACCGGACTCGGAATAGGGCGAGACTTTGCGAGCGCCCTCCGTGTGACAAAAATAGGCCGCGGGCACAGACGCACCCAAAAATAAGCCCCTGAAGCTCCCGTCCCCAAGTTCGTCCGCCGCAAAAATGCCCAAAAAACGGGTGGGCTATAGCCTTGGGGGGAGGGGCTGGCCCACTTCGTCCGCCAGAATCGGAATGGGGCGAGACTTTGCAGCGCTCCATGTGACAAAATAGGCCGCGGCACAGCCGCACCTAAAAATAAGCCCCGAAAGTCCTGGCCCCCAAGTTCGTCCGCCGCAAAAATGCCCAAAAAACGGGTGAGATAGCCTTGGGGGGAGGGGCTGGCCAACTTCGTCCGCCGGACTCGGAATGGGGCGAGACTTTCCAAACGCCCTCCGTGTACCAAAAATAGGCCGCGGGCACAGCCGCGCCCAAAAATAAGCCCCCGAAAGTCCCGTCCCCAAGTTCGTCCGCCGCAAAAATGCCCAAAAAACGGCTGGGCTATAGCCTTGGGGGGAGGGGATTGCCGACTTCGTCCGCCGGACTCGGAATGGGGCGAGACTTTCCAAATGCCCTCCGTGTGCGAAAAATAGGCCGCGGGCACAGCCGCGCCTAAAAATAAGCCCCCGAAGGTCCCGTCCCCAAGTTCGTCCGCTGCAAAAATGCCCAAAAAACGGGTGGGCTATAGCCTTGGGGGGAGGGGCTGGCCCACTTCGTCCGCCGGACTGGAAATGGGGCGAGACTTTGCGAGCGGCCTCCGTGTGCCAAAAATAGGCCGCGGGCACAGCCGCTCCCAAAAATAAGTCCCCGAAGGTCCCGTCCCCAAGTTCGTCCGCCACAAAAATGCCCAAAAAACGGCTGGGCTATAGCCTTGGGGGGAGGGGTTGGCCCACTTCGTCCGCCGGACTCGGAATGGGGCGATAATTTGCGAGCGCCCTCCGTGTGCCAAAAATAGGCATCGGGCACAGCCGCACCCAAAAATAAGCCCCCGAAAGACCCGTCCCCAAGTTCGTCCGCCGCAAAAATGCCCAAAAAACAGGTGGGCTATAGCCTCGGGGGGAGGGGCTGGCCGACTTCGTCCGCCGGACTCGGAATGGGGCGAGACTTTCCAAACGCCCTCCGTGTACCAAAAATAGGCCGCGGGCACAGACGCGCCCAAAAATAAACCCCCAAAGGTCCCGTCCCCAAGTTCGTCCGCCGCAAAAATGCCCAAAAAACGGGTGGGCTATAGCCTTGGGGGAGGGGCTGGCTAACTGTCCGGCGGAGTCGGAATGGGGCGAGACTTTGCGAGCGCCGTCCGTGTGCTGTAATAGGCCGGGGGCACAGCCGCACCCAAAAATAAGGCCCCGAAGATCCCCTCCCCAAGTTCGTCCGCCGCAAAAATGCCCAAAAAACGGGTGGGCTATAGCCTTGGGGGGAGGGGCTGGCCAACTTCGTCCGCTGGACTCGAAATGGGGCGAGAAGTTGCAGCGCCTCCGTTGCTGCTGTAGGCCACGGGCACAGCCGCCCCAAGAAATAAGCCCCCGAAGGTCCCGTCCCCAAGTTCGTCCGCTGCAAAAATGCCCAAAAAACGGGTGGGCTATAGCCTTGGGGGGAGGGGCTGGCCCACTTCGTCCGCCGGACTGGAAATGGGGCGAGACTTTGCGAGCGGCCTCCGTGTGCCAAAAATAGGCCGCGGGCATAGCCGCGCCCAAAAATAAGCCCCCGAAGGTCCCGTCCCCAAGTTCGTCCGCCGCAAAAATGCCCAAAAAAACGGGTGGGCTATAGCCTTGGGGGGAGGGGCTGGCCAACTTCGTCCACCGGACTCGGAATAGGGCGAGACTTTGCGAGCGCCCTCCGTGTGACAAAAATAGGCCGCGGGCACAGACGCACCCAAAAATAAGCCCCTGAAGCTCCCGTCCCCAAGTTCGTCCGCCGCAAAAATGCCCAAAAAACGGGTGGGCTATAGCCTTGGGGGGAGGGGCTGGCCCACTTCGTCCGCCAGAATCGGAATGGGGCGAGACTTTGCGAGCGCCCTCCGTGTGACAAAAATAGGCCGCGGGCACAGCCGCACCTAAAAATAAGCCCCCGAAAGTCCCGTCCCCAAGTTCGTCCGCCGCAAAAATGCCCAAAAAACGGGTGAGATAGCCTTGGGGGGAGGGGCTGGCCAACTTCGTCCGCCGGACTCGGAATGGGGCGAGACTTTCCAAACGCCCTCCGTGTACCAAAAATAGGCCGCGGGCACAGCCGCGCCCAAAAATAAGCCCCCGAAAGTCCCGTCCCCAAGTTCGTCCACCGCAAAAATGCCCAAAAAACGGCTGGGCTATAGCCTTGGGGGGAGGGGCTTGCCGACTTCGTCCGCCGGACTCGGAATGGGGCGAGACTTTCCAAACGCCCTCCGTTTGCGAAAAATAGGCCGCGGGCACAGCCGCGCCTAAAAATAAGCCCCCGAAGGTCCCGTCCCCAAGTTCGTCCGCTGCAAAAATGCCCAAAAAACGGGTGGGCTATAGCCTTGGGGGGAGGGGCTGGCCCACTTCGTCCGCCGGACTGGAAATGGGGCGAGACTTTGCGAGCGGCCTCCGTGTGCCAAAAATAGGCCACGGGCACAGCCGCTCCCAAAAATAAGTCCCCGAAGGTCCCGTCCCCAAGTTCGTCCGCCACAAAAATGCCCAAAAAACGGCTGGGCTATAGCCTTGGGGGAGGGGTTGGCCCACTGTCCGCTCGGACTCGAATGGGGCGAGCATTTGCGAGCGCCTCCGTGTGCCAAAAATAGGCATCGGGCACAGCCGCACCCAAAAATAAGCCCCCGACAGACCCGTCCCCAAGTTCGTCCGCCGCAAACCTGCCCATAACACAGGTGGGCTATAGCCTCGGGGGGAGGGGCTGGCCGACTTCGTCCGCCGGACTCGGAATGGGGCGAGACTTTCCAAACGCCCTCCGTGTACCAAAAATAGGCCGACGGCACAGACGCGCCCAAAATAAACCCCCAAAGGTCCCGCCCCCAAGTTCGTCCGCCGCAAAATGCCTAAAAACGGGTGGGCTATAGCCTTGGGGGAGGGGCTGGCTAACTCGTCCGCCGGAGTCGGAATGGGGCGAGACTTTGCGAGCGCCGACCTGTGCTGCCAAAATAGGCCGTGGGCACAGCCGCACCCAAAAATAAGGCCCCGAAGATCCTCCCCAAGTTCGTCCGCCGCAAAATGCCTAAAAACGGGTGGGCTATAGCCTTGGGGAGGGGTTGGCCAACTTCGTCCGCTGACTCGTAATGGGGCGAGAATTTGCGAGCACCTCCGCTTGCCAAAATAGGCCACGGGCACAGCCGATCCCAGAAATAAGCCCCCGAAGGTCTCGTCCCCAAGTTCGTCCGCCGCAAAAATGCCCAAAAAACGGGTGGGCTATAGCCTTGGGGGGAGGGGCTGGCCAACTTCGTCCGCCGGACTCGGAATGGGGCGAGACTTTGCAAGCGCCCTCCGTGTGCCAAAAATAGGCTGCGGACACAGCCGCGCCCAAAAATAAGCCCCTGAAGGTCCCGTCCCCAAGTTCGTCCGCCGCAATAATTGCCCAAAAAACGGGTGGGCTATAGCCTTGGGGGGAGGGCTGGCCAACTTCGTCCGCCGGACTCGGAATGGGGCGAGACTTTGTGAGTGCCCTCCGTGTGCCAAACATAGGCCGCGGGCATAGCCGCGCCCAAAAATAAGCCCCCGAAAGTCCCGTCCCCAAGTTCGTCCGCCGCAAAAATGCCCAAAAAACGGTTGGGATAGCCTTCGGGGGAGGGGCTGGCCAACTTCGTCCGCCCGACTCGGAATGGGGCGAGACTTTGCGAGCGGCCTCCGTGTGGCAAAAATAGGCCGCGGGAACAGCCGCGCCCAAAAATAAGCCCCGACTGTCCTGTTCTTAAGTTCGTCCGCCGCAAAAATGCTCAAAAAACGGGTGGGCTATAGCCTTGGGGGGAGGGGCTGGCCAACTTCGTCCGCCGGACTCGGAATGGGGCGAGACTTTGCGAGCGCCCTCCGTGTGCCAAAAATAGGCCGTGGACACAGCCGCGCCCAAAAATAAGCCCCTGAAGGTCCCGTCCCCAAGTTCGTCCGCCGCAATAATTGCCCAAAAAACGGGTGGGCTATAGCCTTGGGGGGAGGGCTGGCCAACTTCGTCCGCCGGACTCGGAATGGGGCGAGACTTTGCGAGCGCCCTCCGTGTGCCAAAAATAGGATGCGGGCACAGCCGCGCCCAAAAATAAGCCCCCGAAGGTCCCGTCCCCAAGTTCGTCCGCCGCAATAATTGCCAAAAAAACGGGTGGGCTATAGCCTTGGGGGGAGGGGCTGGCCAACTTCGTCCGCAAGATTCGGAATGGGGCGAGACTTTGCGAGCTCCCTCTGTATGCCAAAAATAGGCCGCGGGCACAGCCGCGTCCAAAAATAAGCCCCCGAAGGTCCCATCCCCAAGTTCGTCCGCCGCAAAAATGCCCAAAAAACGGGTGGGCTATAGCCTTGGGGGGAGGGGCTGGCCAACTTCGTCCGCCGGACTCGGAATGGGGCGAGATTTTGCGAGCGGCCTCCGTGTGCCAAAAATAGGCCGCGGGCAAAGACTCGCCCAAAAATAAGCCCCCAAAGGTCCCGTCCCCAAGTTCATCCGCCGCAAAAATTCCCAAAAAACGGGTGGGCTATAGCCTTAGGGGGAGGGGCTGGCCAACTTCGTCCGCCGGACTCGGAATGGGGCGAGACTTTGCGAGCGGCCTCCGTGTGCCAAAAATAGGCTGCGGGCACAGCCGCGCCCAAAAATAAGCCCCGAAGGTCCCTGGCCCCAAGTTCGTCGCCGCAAAATGCCCAAAACGGGTGGGCTATAGTCTTGGGGGAGGGGCTGGCCAACTTCGTCCGCCCGGACTCGGAATGGGACGAGACTTGTGAGCACCCTTCGTGTGCCAAAATAGGCGGGCACAACCGCGCCCAAAAATAAGACCCCGAAGGTCCCGTCCCCAAGTTCGTCCGCCGCAAAACTACCCAAAAAACGGGTGGGCTATAGCCTTGGGGGGAGGGGCTGGCCAACTTCGTCCGCCGGACTCGGAATGGGGCGAGACTTTGCGAGCGCCCTCCGTGTGCCAAACATAGGCCGCGGGCACAGCCGCGCCCAAAAATAAGCCCCCGAAGGTCCCGTCCCCAAGTTCGTCCGCCGCAAAAATGCCCAAAAAACGGGTGGGATAGCCTTGGGGGGAGGGGCTGGCCCACTTCATCCGCCAGACTTGGAATGGGGCGAGACTTTGCGAGCGGCCTCCATGTGCCAAAAATAGGCCGCGGGCACAGCTGCACCCAAAAATAAGCCCCCGAAGGTCCCGTTCTTAAGTTCGTCCGCCGCAAAAATGCCCAAAAAACGGGTGGGCTATAGCCTTGGGGGGAGGGGCTGGCCCACTTCGTCCGCCAGAATCGGAATGGGGCGAGACTTTGCGAGCGCCCTCCGTGTGACAAAAATAGGCCGCGGGCACAGACGCGCCCAAAAATAAGCCCCCGAAGGCCCCGTCCCCAAGTTCGTCCGCCGCAATAATTGCCCAAAAAACGGGTGGGCTATAGCCTTGGGGGGAGGGCTGGCAACCTTCGTCCGCCGGACTCGGAATGGGGCGAGACTTTGCGAGCGCCCTCCGTGTGCCAAACATAGGCCGCGGGCATAGCCGCGCCCAAAAATAAGCCCCCGAAGGTCCCGTCCCCAAGTTCGTCCGCCGCAAAAATGCCCAAAAAACGGTTGGGATAGCCTTGGGGGGAGGGGCTGGCCAACTTCGTCCGCCCGACTCGGAATGGGGCGAGACTTTGCGAGCGGCCTACGTGTGCCAAAAATAGGCCGCGGGCATAGCCGCGCCCAAAAATAAGCCCCCGAAGGTCCCGTCCCCAAGTTCGTCCGCCGCAAAAATGCCCAAAAAACGGGTGGGCTATAGCCTTGGGGGGAGGGGCTGGCCAACTTCGTCCGCCGGACTCGGAATGGGGCGAGACTTTGCGAGCGGTCTCCGTGTGCTGTGTAGGCCGCGGGCACTGCCGCGCCCAAACCTAAGCCCCCCCAGGTCCCGTCCCCAATTTCGTCCGCCGCAATAATTGCCCAAAAAACGGGTGGGCTATAGCCTTGGGGGAGGGCTGGCCAACTTCGTCCGCTGACTCGGAATGGGGCGAGACTTTGCGAGCGCCTCCGTGTGGCAAACATTGGCCGCGGGCATAGACGCGCCCAAAAAATAAGCCCCCGAAGGTCCCGTCCCCAAGTTCGTCCGCCGCAAAAATGCCCAAAAAACGGTTGGGATAGCCTTGGGGGGAGGGGCTGGCCAACTTCGTCCGCCCGACTCGGAATGGGGCGAGACTTTGCGAGCGGCCTCCGTGTGCCAAAAATAGGCCGCGGGCATAGCCGCGCCCAAAAATAAGCCCCCGAAGGTCCCGTCCCCAAGTTCGTCCGCCGCAAAATGCCCAAAAAAACGGGTGGGCTATAGCCTTGGGGGGAGGGGCTGGCCAACTTCGTCCGCCGGACTCGGAATGGGGCGAGACTTTGCGAGCGGTCTCCGTGGTGCTGTGGTAGGCCGCGGCACAGCTGCGCCCAAAATAAGCCCCCGAAGGTCCCGTGGCCCCAAGTTCGTCCGCCGCAAAATGCCCAAAACAGGTGGGCTATAGCCTTGGGGGAGGGGCTGGCCAACTCGTCCGCCGGACTCGGAATGGGGCGAGACTTTGTGAGCGCCTCCGTGTGCCAAAAGTAGGCAGCGGGCACAGCCACACCCAAAAATAAGCCCCCGAAGGTGCCGTCCCCAAGTTCGTCCACTGCAAAAATGCCCCAAAAATGGGTGGGCTATAGCCTTGGGGGGAGGGGCTGGCCAAATTCGTCCGCCGGACTCGGAATGGGGCGAGACTTTGCGAGCGCCGTCCGTGTGCCAAAAATAGGCATTGGGCACAGCCGCACCCAAAAATAAGCCCCCGAAAGACCCGTCCCCAAGTTCGTCCGCCGCAAAAATGCCCAAAAAACAGGTGGGCTATAGCCTTGGGGGGAGGGGCGGGCCGACTTCGTCCGCCGGACTCGGAATGGGGCGAGACTTTCCAAAGGCCTTACATGTACCAAAAATAGGCCGCGGGCACAGACGCGCCCAAAAATAAGCCCCCAAAGGTCCCGTCCCCAAGTTCGTCCGCCGCAAAAATGCCCAAAAAACGGGTGGGCTATAGCCTTGGGGGCAGGGGCTGGCCAACTTCGTCCGCCGGAGTCGGAATGGGGCGAGACTTTGCGAGCGCCGTCCGTGTGCCAAAAATAGGCCGTGGGCACAGCAGCACCCAAAAATAAGGCCCCGAAGATCCCCTCCCCAAGTTCGTCCGCCGCAAAAATGCCCAAAAAACGGGTGGGCTATAGCCTTGGGGGGAGGGGCTGGCCAACTTCGTCCGCTGGACTCGTAATGGGGCGAGAATTTGCGAGCGCTCCGCTTGCCAAAAATAGGCCACGGGCACAGCGCCCCAGAAATAAGCCCCGAAGGTCTCCCCAAGTTCGTCCGCCTCAAAAATGCCCAAAAAACGGGTGGGCTATAGCCTTGGGGGGAGGGGCTGGCCAACATCGTCCGCAAGATTCGGAATTGGGCGATACTTTTGCGAGCTCCCTCTGTATGCCAAAATAGGCCGCGGGCACAGCCGCGCAAAAAAAAGCCCTCAAGGTCCCGTCCCCAAGTTCGTCCGCCGCAAAATGCCCAAAAACGGGTGGGCTATAGTCTTGGGGGAGGGCTGGCCAACTCTGTCCGCCGGACTCGGAATGGGACGAGACTTTGTGAGCACCCTTCAGGTGCCAAAATAGGCGGGCGCAACCGCGCCCAAAAATAAGACCCGAAGGTCCCTGGCCCCAAGTTCGTCCGCCGCAAAACTACCCAAAAAACGGGTGGGCTATAGCTGGGGGGGAGGGGCTGGCCCACTTCGTCCGCCCGACTCGGACTGGGGCGAGACTTTGCGAGCGCCTCCGTGTGCAAACATAGGCCGCGGCACAGCTGCCAAAAAAAAGCCCCCGAAGGTCCCGTCCCCAAGTTCGTCCGCCGCAAAAATGCCCAAAAAACGGGTGGGATAGCCTTGGGGGGAGGGGCTGGCCCACTTCGTCCGCCAGACTCGGAATGGGGCGAGACTTTGCGAGCGGCCTCCATGTGCCAAAAATAGGCCGCGGGCACAGCTGCACCCAAAAATAAGCCCCCGAAGGTCCCGTCCCCAAGTTCGTCCGCCGCAAAAATGCCCAAAAAACAGGTGGGCTATAGCCTTGGGGGGAGGGGCTGGCCAACTTCGTCCGCCGGACTCGGAATGGGGCGAGACTTTGTGAGCGCCCTCCGTGTGCCAAAAATAGGCAGCGGGCACAGCCACACCCAAAAATAAGCCCCCGAAGGTGCCGTCCCCAAGTTCGTCCACTGCAAAAATGCCCCAAAAATGGGTGGGCTATAGCCTTGGGGAGAGGGGCTGGCCAAATTCGTCCGCCGGACTCGGAATGGGGCGAGACTTTGCGAGCACCGTCCGTGTGCCAAAAATAGGCATCGGGCACAGCCGTACCCAAAAATAAGCCCCCGAAAGACCCGTCCCCAAGTTCGTCCGCCGCAAAAATGCCCAAAAAACAGGTGGGCTATAGCCTTGGGGGCAGGGGCTGGCCAACTTCGTCCGCCGGAGTCGGAATGGGGCGAGACTTTGCGAGCGCCGTCCGTGTGCCAAAAATAGGCCGTGGGCACAGCAGCACCCAAAAATAAGGCCCCGAAGATCCCCTCCCCAAGTTCGTCCGCCGCAAAAATGCCCAAAAAACGGGTGGGCTATAGCCTTGGGGGGAGGGGCTGGCCAACTTCGTCCGCTGGACTCGTAATGGGGCGAGAATTTGCGAGCGCCCTCCGTTTGCCAAAAATAGGCCACGGGCACAGCCGCCCCAGAAATAAGCCCCCGAAGGTCTCGTCCCCAAGTTCGTCCGCCTCAAAAATGCCCAAAAAACGGGTGGGCTATAGCCTTGGGGGGAGGGGCTGGCCAACATCGTCCGCAAGATTCGGAATGGGGCGAGACTTTGCGAGCTCCCTCTGTATGCCAAAAATAGGCCGCGGGCACAGCCGCGCCCAAAAAAAAGCCCCCGAAGGTCCCGTCCCCAAGTTCGTCCGCCGCAAAAATGCCCAAAAAACGGGTGGGCTATAGTCTTGGGGGGAGGGGCTGGCCAACTTCGTCCGCCGGACTCGGAATGGGACGAGACTTTGAGAGCACCCTTCGTGCCATAGCCGCGGGCGCAACCGCGCCCAAAAATAAGACCCCGAAGGTCCCGTCCCCAAGTTCGTCCGCCGCAAAACTACCCAAAAAACGGGTGGGCTATAGCCTTGGGGGGAGGGGCTGGCCAACTTCGTCCGCCGGACTCGGAATGGGGCGAGACTTTGCGAGCGCCCTCCGTGTGCCAAACATAGGACTCGGGCAAAGCTGTGCCCAAAAATAAGCCCCCGAAGGTCCCGTCCCCAAGTTCGTCCGCCGCAAAAATGCCCAAAAAACGGGTGGGATAGCCTTGGGGGGAGGGGCTGGCCCACTTCGTCCGCCAGACTCGGAATGGGGCGAGACTTTGCGAGCGGCCTCCATGTGCCAAAAATAGGCCGCGGGCACAGCTGCACCCAAAAATAAGCCCCCGAAGGTCCCGTCCCCAAGTTCGTCCGCCGCAAAAATGCCCAAAAAACGGGTGGGCTATAGCCTTGGGGGGAGGGGCTGGCCAACTTCGTCCGCCTGACTCGGAATGGGGCGAGACTTTGTGAGCGCCCTCCTTGTGCCAAAAATAGGCAGCGGGCACAGCCACACCCAAAAATAAGCCCCCGAAGGTGCCGTCCCCAAGTTCGTCCACTGCAAAAATGCCCCAAAAATGGGTGGGCTATAGCCTTGGGGGGAGGGGCTGGCCAAATTCGTCCGCCGGACTCGGAATGGGGCGAGACTTTGCGAGCACCGTCCGTGTGCCAAAAATAGGCATCGGGCACAGCCGCACCCAAAAATAAGCCCCCGAAAGACCCGTCCCCAAGTTCGTCCGCCGCAAAAATGCCCAAAAAACAGGTGGGCTATAGCCTTGGGGGGAGGGGCTGGCCGACTTCGTCCGCCGGACTCGGAATGGGGCGAGACTTTCCAAACGCCCTACGTGTACCAAAAATAGGCCGCGGGCACAGACGCGCCCAAAAATAAGCCCCCAAAGGTCCCGTCCCCAAGTTCGTCCGCCGCAAAAATGCCCAAAAAACGGGTGGGCTATAGCCTTGGGGGGAGGGGCTGGCCAACTTCGTCCGCCGGAGTCGGAATGGGGCGAGACTTTGCGAGCGCCGTCCGTGTGCCAAAAATAGGCCGTGGGCACAGCCGCACCCAAAAATAAGGCCCCGAAGATCCCCTCCCCAAGTTCGTCCGCCGCAAAAATGCCCAAAAAACGGGTGGGCTATAGCCTTGGGGGGAGGGGCTGGCCAACTTCGTCCGCTGGACTCGTAATGGGGCGAGAATTTGCGAGCGCCCTCCGTTTGCCAAAAATAGGCCACGGGCACAGCCGCCCCCAGAAATAAGCCCCCGAAGGTCTCGTCCCCAAGTTCGTCCGCCTCAAAAATGCCCAAAAAACGGGTGGGCTATAGCCTTGGGGGGAGGGGCTGGCCAACATCGTCCGCAAGATTCGGAATGGGGCGAGACTTTGCGAGCTCCCTCTGTATGCCAAAAATAGGCCGCGGGCACAGCCGCGCCCAAAAAAAAGCCCCCGAAGGTCCCGTCCCCAAGTTCGTCCGCCGCAAAAATGCCCAAAAAACGGGTGGGCTATAGTCTTGGGGGGAGGGGCTGGCCAACTTCGTCCGCCGGACTCGGAATGGGACGAGACTTTGTGAGCACCCTTCGTGTGCCAAAAATAGGCCGCGGGCGCAACCGCGCCCAAAAATAAGACCCCGAAGGTCCCGTCCCCAAGTTCGTCTGCCGCAAAACTACCCAAAAAACGGGTGGGCTATAGCCTTGGGGGGAGGGGCTGGCCAACTTCGTCCGCCGGACTCGGAATGGGGCGAGACTTTGCGAGCGCCCTCCGTGTGCCAAACATAGGCCGCGGGCACAGCCGCGGCCAAAAATAAGCCCCCGAAGGTCCCGTCCCCAAGTTCGTCCGCCGCAAAAATGCCCAAAAAACGGGTGGGATAGCCTTGGGGGGAGGGGCTGGCCCACTTCGTCCGCCAGACTCGGAATGGGGGGAGACTTTGCGAGCGGCCTCCATGTGCCAAAAATAGGCCGCGGGCACAGCTGCACCCAAAAATAAGCCCCCGAAGGTCCCGTCCCCAAGTTCGTCCGCCGCAAAAATGCCCAAAAAACAGGTGGGCTATAGCCTTGGGGGGAGGGGCTGGCCAACTTCGTCCGCCGGACTCGGAATGGGGCGAGACTTTGTGAGCGCCCTCCGTGTGCCAAAAATAGGCAGCGGGCACAGCCACACCCAAAAATAAGCCCCCGAAGGTGCCGTCCCCAAGTTCGTCCACTGCAAAAATGCCCCAAAAATGGGTGGGCTATAGCCTTGGGGGGAGGGGCTGGCCAAATTCGTCCGCCGGACTCGGAATGGGGCGAGACTTTGCGAGCGCCGTCCGTGTGCCAAAAATAGGCATCGGGCACAGCCGCACCCAAAAATAAGCCCCCGAAAGACCCGTCCCCAAGTTCGTCCGCCGCAAAAATGCCCAAAAAACAGGTGGGCTATAGCCTTGGGGGGAGGGGCTGGCCGACTTCGTCCGCCGGACTCGGAATGGGGCGAGACTTTCCAAACGCCCTACGTGTACCAAAAATAGGCCGCGGGCACAGACGCGCCCAAAAATAAGCCCCCAAAGGTCCCGTCCCCAAGTTCGTCCGCCGCAAAAATGCCCAAAAAACGGGTGGGCTATAGCCTTGGGGGGAGGGGCTGGCCAACTTCGTCCGCTGGACTCGTAATGGGGCGAGAATTTGCGAGCGCCCTCCGTTTGCCAAAAATAGGCCACGGGCACAGCCGCCCCCAGAAATAAGCCCCCGAAGGTCTCGTCCCCAAGTTCGTCCGCCTCAAAAATGCCCAAAAAACGGGTGGGCTATAGCCTTGGGGGGAGGGGCTGGCCAACATCGTCCGCAAGATTCGGAATGGGGCGAGACTTTGCGAGCGCTGTCCGTGTGCCAAAAATAGGCCGTGGGCACAGCCGCATCCAAAAATAAGCCCCCGAAGATCCCCTCCCCAAGTTCGTCCGCCGCAAAAATGCCCAAAAAACGGGTGGGCTATAGCCTTGGGGGGAGGGGCTGGCCAACTTCGTCCGCTGGACTCGTAATGGGGCGAGAATTTGCGAGCGCCCTCCGTTTGCCAAAAATAGGCCACGGGCACAGCCGCCCCCAGAAATAAGCCCCCGAAGGTCTCGTCCCCAAGTTCGTCCGCCTCAAAAATGCCCAAAAAACGGGTGGGCTATAGCCTTGGGGGGAGGGGCTGGCCAACATCGTCCGCAAGATTCGGAATGGGGCGAGACTTTGCGAGCTCCCTCTGTATGCCAAAAATAGGCCGCGGGCACAGCCGCGCCCAAAAATAAGCCCCCGAAGGTCCCGTCCCCAATTTCGTCCGCCGCAAAAATGCCCAAAAAACGGTTGGCTATAGTCTTGGGGGGAGGGGCTGGCCAACTTCGTCCGCCGGACTCGGAATGGGACGAGACTTTGTGAGCACCCTTCGTGTGCCAAAAATAGGCCGCGGGCGCAACCGCGCCCAAAAATAAGACCCCGAAGGTCCCGTCCCCAAGTTCGTCCGCCGCAAAACTACCCAAAAAACGGGTGGGCTATAGCCTTGGGGGGAGGGGCTGGCCAACTTCGTCCGCCGGACTCGGAATGGGGCGAGACTTTGCGAGCGCCCTCCGTGTGCCAAACATAGGCCGCGGGCACAGCCGCGCCCAAAAATAAGCCCCCGAAGGTCCCGTCCCCAAGTTCGTCCGCCGCAATAATTGCCCATAAAACGGGTGGGCTATAGCCTTGGGGGGAGGGCTGGCCAACTTCGTCCGCTGGACTCAGAATGGGGCGAGACTTTGCGAGCGCCCTCCGTTAGCCAAAAATAGGCCGCGGGCACACCCGCGCCCAAAAATAAGCCCCCGCCGGTCCCGACCCCATGTTCGTCCGCCTCAAAAACGCCCAAAAAACGGGTGGGATAGCCTTGGGGGGAGGGGCTGGCCCACTTCGTCCGCCAGACTCGGAATGGGGCGAGACTTTGCGAGCGGCCTCCATGTGCCAAAAATAGGCCGCGGGCACAGCTGCACCCAAAAATAAGCCCCCGAAGGTCCCGTTCTTAAGTTCGTCCGCCGCAAAAATGCCCAAAAAACGGGTGGGCTATACCCTTGGGGGAGGGCTGGCCAACCTCCGCCTGACTCGGAATGGGGCAAGACTTTGCGAGCGGCCTCCGTGTGCCAAAAATAGGCCACAGGCATAGCCGTACCCGAAAATAAGCCCCGAAGGTCCCCCCCAAGTTCGTCCCGCAAAATGCCCAAAACGGGTGGGCTATAGCCTTGGGGAGGCTGGCTGTCCGCCGGACTCGGAATGGGGCGAGACTTTGCGAGTGCCCTCCGTGTGCCAAAAATAGGCCGCGGGCACAGCCGCGCCCAAAAATAAGCCCCCGAAGCTCCCGTCCCCAAGTTCATCCGCCGCAAAAATGCCCAAAAAACGAGCTGGCTATAGCCTCGGGGGGAGGGGCTGGCCAACTTCGTCCGCCAGAATCGGAATGGGGCGAGACTTTGCGAGCGCCCTCCGTGTGAAAAAAATAGGCCACGGGCACAGCCGCGCCCAAAAATAAGCCCCCGAAGGTCCCGTCCCCAAGTTCGTCCGCCGCAATAATTGCCCATAAAACGGGTGGGCTATAGCCTTGGGGGGAGGGCTGGCCAACTTCGTCCGCTGGACTCGGAATGGGGCGAGACTTTGCGAGCGCCCTCCGTTAGCCAGGCCGCGGGCACAGCCGCGCCCAAAAATAAGCCCCCGAAGGTCCCGTCCCCAAGTTCGTCTGCCGCAAAAATGCCCAAAAAACGGTTGGGCTATAGCCTTGGGGGGAGGGGCTGACCGACTTCGTCCGCCGAAAAAATGCCCAAAAAATGGGTGGGCTATAGCCTTGGGGGGAGGGGCTGGCCAACTTCGTCCGCAAGATTCGGAATGGGGCGAGACTTTGCGAGCGCCCTCCGTGTGCCAAAAATAGGCCGCGGGCACAGCCGCTCCCAAAAATAAGCCCCCGAAGGTCCCATCCCCAAGTTCGTCCGCCGCAAAAATGCCCAAAAAACGGGTGGGCTATAGCCTTGGGGGGAGGGGCTGGCCAACTTCGTCCGCCGGAGTCGGAATGGGGCGAGACTTTGCGAGCGCCATCCGTGTGCCAAAAATAGGCCGTGGGCACAGCCGCACCCAAAAATAAGCCCCCGAAGGTCTCGTCCCCAAGTTCGTCCGCCTCAAAAATGCCCAAAAAACGGGTGGGCTATAGCCTTGGGGGGAGGGGCTGGCCAACTTCGTCCGCTGGACTCGTAATGGGGCGAGAATTTGCGAGCGCCCTCCATTTGCCAAAAATAGGCCATGGGCACAGCCGCCACCAGAAATAAGCCCCCGAAGGTCTCGTCCCCAAGTTCGTCCGCCTCAAAAATGCCCAAAAAACGGGTGGGCTATAGCCTTGGGGGGAGGGGCTGGCCAACTTCGTCCGCCGGACTCGGAATGGGGCGAGACTTTGCAAGCGCCCTCCGTGTGCCAAAAATAGGCCGCGGACACAGCCGCGCCCAAAAATAAGCCCCTGAAGGTCCCGTCCCCAAGTTCGTCCGCCGCAAAAATGCCCAAAAAACGGGTGGGCTATAGCCTTGGGGGGAGGGGCTGGCCAACTTCGTCCGCCAGAATCGGAATGCGGCGAGACTTTGCGAGCGCCCTCCGTGTGACAAAAATAGGCCGCGGGCACAGACGCGCCCAAAAATAAGCCCCCGAAGGCCCCGTCCGCAAGTTCGTCCGCCGCAATAATTGCCCAAAAAACGGGTGGGCTATAGCCTTGGGGGGAGGGCTGGCCAACTTCGTCCGCCGGACTCGGAATGGGGCGAGACTTCGCGAGCGCCTCCGTGTGCCAAACATAGGCTGCGGGCATAGCCGCGCCCAAAAATAAGCCCCCAAAGGTCCCGTCCCCAAGTTCGTCCGCCGCAAAAATGCCCAAAAAACGGTTGGGATAGCCTTGGGGGGAGGGGCTGGCCAACTTCGTCCGCCCGACTCGGAATGGGGCGAGACTTTGCGAGCGGCCTCCGTGGTGGCAGGGGCACAGCCGCGCCCAAAAATAAGCCCCCGAAGGTCCTGTTCTCAAGTTTGTCCGCCGCAAAAATGCCCAAAAAACGGGTGGGCTATAGCCTTGGGGGGAGGTGCTGGCCAACTTCGTCCGCCGGACTCGGAATGGGGCGAGACTTTGCGAGCGGCCTCCGTGTGCCAAAAATAGGCCGCGGCATAGCGCGCCCAAAAATAAGCCCCAAGGTCCCGTCCCCCAAGTTCGTCCGCCGCAAAATGCCCAAAACGGGTGGGCTATAGCCTTGGGGGAGGGCTGGCCAACTGGCCCACCGGACTCGGAATAGGGCGAGACTTTGCGAGCGCCCTCCGTGTGACAAAAATAGGCCGCGGGCACAGACGCACCCAAAAATAAGCCCCTGAAGCTCCCGTCCCCAAGTTCGTCCGCCGCAAAAATGCCCAAAAAACGGGTGGCTATAGCCTTGGGGGGAGGGGCTGGCCCACTTCGTCCGCCAGAATCGGAATGGGGCGAGACTTTGCGAGCGCCCTCCGTGTGACAAAAATAGGCCGCGGGCACAGCCGCGCCCAAAAATAAGCCCCCGAAGGCCCCGTCCCCAAGTTCGTCCGCCGCAATAATTGCCCAAAAAACGGGTGGGCTATAGCCTTGGGATGAGGGCTGGCCAACTTCGTCCGCAAGATTCGGAATGGGGCGAGACTTTGCGAGCTCCCTCTGTATGCCAAAAATAGGCCGCGGGCACAGCCGCGCCCAAAAATAAGCCCCCGAAGGCCCCGTCCCCAAGTTCGTCCGCCGCAATAATTGCCCAAAAAACGGGTGGGCTATAGCCTTGGGGGGAGGGGCTGGCCAAAATCGTCCGCAAGATTCGGAATGGGGCGAGACTTTGCGAGCTCCCTCTGTATGCCAAAAATAGGCCGCGGGCACAGCCGCGTCCAAAAATAAGCCCCCGATGGTCCCATCCCCAAGTTCGTCCGCCGCAAAAATGCCCAAAAAACGGGTGGGCTATAGCCTTGGGGGGAGGGGCTGGCCAACTTCGTCCGCCGGACTCGGAATGGGGCGAGACTTTGCGAGCGCCCTCCGTGTGCCAAAAATAGGCCGCGGGGACAGCCGCGCCCAAAAATAAGCCCCCGAAGCTCCCGTCCCCAAGTTCATCCGCCGCAAAAATGCCCAAAAAACGAGCTGGCTATAGCCTCGGGGGGAGGGGCTGGCCCACTTCGTCCGCCAGAATCGGAATGGGGCGAGACTTTGCGAGCGCCCTCCGTGTGAAAAAAATAGGCCACGGGCACAGCCGCGCCCAAAAATAAGCCCCCGAAGGTCCCGTCCCCAAGTTCGTCCGCCGCAATAATTGCCCATAAAACGGGTGGGCTATAGCCTTGGGGGGAGGGCTGGCCAACTTCGTCCGCTGGACTCGGAATGGGGCGAGACTTTGCGAGCGCCCTCCGTTAGCCAAAAATAGGCCGCGGGCACAGCCGCGCCCAAAAATAAGCCCCCGAAGGTCCCGTCCCCAAGTTCGTCCGCCGCAAAAATGCCCAAAAAACGGTTGGGCTATAGCCTTGGGGGGAGGGGCTGACCGACTTCGTCCGCCGAAAAAATGCCCAAAAAATGGGTGGGCTATAGCCTTGGGGGGAGGGGCTGGCCAACTTCGTCCGCAAGATTCGGAATGGGGCGAGACTTTGCGAGCGCCCTCCGTGTGCCAAAAATAGGCCGCGGGCACAGCCGCTCCCAAAAATAAGCCCCCGAAGGTCCCATCCCCAAGTTCGTCCGCCGCAAAAATGCCCAAAAAACGGGTGGGCTATAGCCTTGGGGGGAGGGGCTGGCCAACTTCGTCCGCGGGAGTCGTACTGGGGCGAGACTTTGCGAGCGCCCTCCATGTGCCAAAAATAGGCCGTGGCACAGCCGCACCCAAAAATAAGCCCCAAGGTCTCGTCCCCAAGTTCGTCCGCCTCAAAAATGCCCAAAAAACGGGTGGGCTATAGCCTTGGGGGGAGGGGCTGGCCAACTTCGTCCGTTGGACTCGTAATGGGGCGAGAATTTTCGAGCGCCCTCCATTTGCCAAAAATAGGCCATGGGCACAGCCGCCACCAGAAATAAGCCCCCGAAGGTCTCGTCCCCAAGTTCGTCCGCCTCAAAAATGCCCAAAAAACGGGTGGGCTATAGCCTTGGGGGGAGGGGCTGGCCAACTTCGTCCGCCGGACTCGGAATGGGGCGAGACTTTGCGAGCGCCCTCCGTGTGCCAGACGCGGGCACAGCCGCGCCAGAAATAAGCCCCCGAAGGTCTCGTCCCCAAGTTCGTCCGCCTCAAAAATGCCCAAAAAACGGGTGGGCTATAGCCTTGGGGGGAGGGGCTGGCCAACTTCGTCCGCCAGAATCGGAATGGGGCGAGACTTTGCGAGCGCCCTCCGTGTGACAAAAATAGGCCGCGGGCACAGACGCTCCCAAAAATAAGCCCCCGAAGGCCCCGTCCGCAAGTTCGTCCGCCGCAATAATTGCCCAAAAAACGGGTGGGCTATAGCCTTGGGGGGAGGGCTGGCCAACTTCGTCCGCCGGACTCGGAATGGGGCGAGACTTCGCGAGCGCCTCCGTGTGCCAAACATAGGCCGCGGGCATAGCCGCGCCCAAAAATAAGCCCCCAAAGGTCCCGTCCCCAAGTTCGTCCGCCGCAAAAATGCCCAAAAAACGGGTGGGCTATAGCCTTGGGGGGAGGGGCTGGCCAACATCGTCCGCCGGACTCGGAATGGGGCGAGACTTTGCGAGCGGCCTCCGTGTGCCAAAAATAGGCCGCTGGCACAGCCGCGCCCAAAAATAAGCCCCCGAAGATCCCGTCCCCGAGTTCGTCCGCCGCAAAAATGTCCAAAAAACGGGTGGGCTATAGTCTTGGGGGGAGGGGCTGGCCAACTTCGTCCGCCGGACTCGGAATGGGGCGAGACTTTGCGAGCACCCTTCGTGTGCCAAAAATAGGACGCGGGCACAACCGCGCCCAAAAATAAGACCCCGAAGGCCCCGTCCCCAAGTTCGTCCGCCGCAAAAATGCCCAAAAAACGGGTGGGATAGCCTTGGGGGGAGGGGCTGGCCCACTTCGTCCGCCAGACTCGGAATGGGGCGAGACTTTGCGAGCGGCCTCCATGTGCCAAAAATAGGCCGCGGGCACAGCTGCACCCAAAAATAAGCCCCCGAAGGTCCCGTTCTTAAGTTCGTCCGCCGCAAAAATGCCCAAAAAACGGGTGGGCTATACCCTTGGGGGGAGGGCTGGCCAACTTCGTCCGCCGGACTCGGAATGGGGCGAGACTTTGCGAGCGCCCTCCGTGTGCCAAACATAGGCCGCGGGCATAGCCGCGCCCAAAAATAAGCCCCCGAAGGTCCCGTCCCCAAGTTCGTCCGCCGCAAAAATGCCCAAAAAACGGTTGGGATAGTCTTGGGGGGAGGGGCTGGCCAACTTCGTCCGCCCGACTCGGAATGGGGCGAGACTTTGCGAGCGGCCTCCGTGTGGCAAAAATAGGCCGCGGGCACAGCCGCGCCCAAAAATAAGCCCCCGAAGGCCCCGTCCCCAAGTTCGTCCGCCGCAATAATTGCCCAAAAAACGGGTGGGCTATAGCCTTGGGATGAGGGCTGGCCAACTTCGTCCGCAAGATTCGGAATGGGGCGAGACTTTGCGAGCTCCCTCTGTATGCCAAAAATAGGCCACGGGCACAGCCGCGCCCAAAAATAAGCCCCCGAAGGCCCTGTCCCCAAGCTCGTCCGCCGCAATAATTGCCCAAAAAACGGGTGGGCTATAGCCTTGGGGGGAGGGGCTGGCCAAAATCGTCCGCAAGATTCGGAATGGGGCGAGACTTTGCGAGCTCCCTCTGTATGCCAAAAATAGGCCGCGGGCACAGCCGCGTCCAAAAATTAGCCCCCGATGGTCCCATCGCCAAGTTCGTCCGCCGCAAAAATGCCCAAAAAACGGGTGGGCTATAGCCTTGGGGGGAGGGGCTGGCCAACTTCGTCCGCCGGACTCGGAATGGGGCGAGACTTTGCGAGCGGCCTCCGTGTGCCAAAAATAGGCCGCGGGCACAGCCGCGCCCAAAAATAAGCCCCCGAAGGTCCCGTCCCCAAGTTCGTCCGCCGCAAAAATGCCCAAAAAACGGGTGGGCTATAGTCTTGGGGGGAAGGGCTGGCCCACTTCGTCCGCCGGACTCGGAATGGGCCGAGACTTTGTGAGCACCCTTCGTGTACCAAAAATAGGCCGCGGGCGCAACCGCGCCCAAAAATAAGACCCCGAAGGTCCCGTCCCCAAGTTCGTCCGCCGCAAAAATGCCCAAAAAACGGGTGGGCTATAGCCTTGGGGGGAGGGGCTGGCCAACTTCGTCCGCCGGACTCGGAATGGGGCGAGACTTTGCGAGCGCCCTCCGTGTGCCAAACATAGGCCGCGGGCACAGCCGCACCCAAAAATAAGCCCCCGAAGGTCCCGTCCCCAAGTTCGTCCGCCGCAAAAATGCCCAAAAAACGGGTGGGATAGCCTTGGGGGGAGGGGCTGGCCCACTTCGTCCGCCAGACTCGGAATGGGGCGAGACTTTGCGAGCGGCCTCCATGTGCCAAAAATAGGCCGCGGGCACAGCTGCACCCAAAAATAAGCCCCCGAAGGTCCCGTTCTTAAGTTCGTCCGCCGCAAAAATGCCCAAAAAACGGGTGGGCTATAGCCTTGGGGGGAGGGGCTGGCCAACTTCGTCCGCCGGACTCGGAATGGGGCAAGACTTTGCGAGCGGCCTCCGTGTGCCAAAAATAGGCCACAGGCATAGCCGCACCCGAAAATAAGCCCCCGAAGGTCCCGTCCCCAAGTTCGTCCGCCGCAAAAATGCCCAAAAAAACGGGTGGGCTATAGCCTTGGGGGGAGGGGCTGGCCAACTTCGTCCGCCGGACTCGGAATGGGGCGAGACTTTGCGAGTGCCCTCCGTGTGCCAAAAATAGGCCGCGGGCACAGCCGCGCCCAAAAATAAGCCCCCGAAGCTCCCGTCCCCAAGTTCGTCCGCCGCAAAAATGCCCAAAAAACGAGCTGCCTATAGCCTCGGGGGGAGGGGCTGGCCAACTTCGTCCGCCAGAATCGGAATGGGGCGAGACTTTGCGAGCGCCCTCCGTGTGAAAAAAATAGGCCACGGGCACAGCCGCGCCCAAAAATAAGCCCCCGAAGGTCCCGTCCCCAAGTTCGTCCGCCGCAATAATTGCCCAAAAAACGGGTGGGCTATAGCCTTGGGGGGAGGGCTGGCCAACTTCGTCCGCTGGACTCGGAATGGGCCGAGACTTTGCGAGCGCCCTCCGTTAGCCAAAAATAGGCCGCGGGCACAGCCGCGCCCAAAAATAAGCCCCCGAAGGTCCCGTCCCCAAGTTCGTCCGCCGCAAAAATGCCCAAAAAACGGTTGGGCTATAGCCTTGGGGGGAGGGGCTGACCGACTTCGTCCGCCGAAAAAATGCCCAAAAAATGGGTGGGCTATAGCCTTGGGGGGAGGGGCTGGCTAACTTCGTCCGCAAGATTCGGAATGGGACGAGACTTTGCGAGCGCCCTCCGTGTGCCAAAAATAGGCCGCGGGCACAGCCGCTCCCAAACATAAGCCCCCGAAGGTCCCATCCCCAAGTTCGTCCGCCGCAAAAATGCCCAAAAAACGGGTGGGCTATAGCCTTGGGGGGAGGGGCTGGCCAACATCGTCCGCCGGACTCGGAATGGGGCGAGACTTTGCGAGCGGCCTCCGTGTGCCAAAAATAGGCCGCTGGCACAGCCGCGCCCAAAAATAAGCCCCCGAAGGTCCCGTCCCCGAGTTCGTCCGCCGCAAAAATGTCCAAAAAACGGGTGGGCTATAGTCTTGGGGGGAAGGGCTGGCCAACTTCGTCCGCCGGACTCGGAATGGGGCGAGACTTTGCGAGCACCCTTCGTGTGCCAAAAATAGGACGCGGGCACAACCGCGCCCAAAAATAAGACCCCGAAGGCCCCGTCCCCAAGTTCGTCCACCGCAAAACTACCCAAAAAACGGGTGGGCTATAGCCTTGGGGGGAGGGGCTGGCCAACTTCGTCCGCCGGTCTCGGAATGGGGCGAGACTTTGCGAGCGCCCTCCGTGTGCCAAACATAGGCCGCGGGCACAGCCGCGCCCAAAAATAAGCCCCCGAAGGTCCCGTCCCCAAGTTCGTCCGCCGCAAAAATGCCCAAAAAACGGGTGGGATAGCCTTGGGGGGAGGGGCTGGCCTACTTCGTCCGCCAGACTCGGAATGGAGCGAGACTTTGCGAGCGGCCTCCGTGTGCCAAAAATAGGCCGCGGGCACAGCCGCGCCCAAAAATAAGCCCCGAAGGTCCCGTCCCCAAGTTCGTCCGCCGCAAAAATGCCCAAAAAACGGGTGGGCTATAGCCTTGGGGGGAGGGGCTGGCCAACTTCGTCCGCCGGACTCGGAATGGGGCGATACTTTGCGAGCGCCCTCCGTGTGCCAAACATAGGCCGCGGGCACAGCCGCGCCCAAAAATAAGCCCCCGAAGGTCCCGTCCCCAAGTTCATCCGCCGCAAAAATGCCCAAAAAACGGGTGGGATAGCCTTGGGGGGAGGGGCTGGCCCACTTCGTCCGCCAGACTCGGAATGGAGCGAGACTTTGCGAGCGCCCTCCGTGTGCCAAAAATAGGCCGCGGGCACAGCCGCGCCCAAAAATAAGCACCCGAAGGTCCCGTCCCCAAGTTCGTCCGCCGCAAAAATGCCCAAAAGACGGGTGGGCTATAGCCTCGGGGGGAGGGGCTGGCCAACTTCGTCCGCCGGACTCGGAATGGGGCGAGACTTTGCGAGCGCCGTCCGTGAGCCAAAAATAGGCCGCGGGGACAGCCGCGCCCAAAAATAAGCCCCCGAAGGTCCCGTCCCCACGTTCGTCCGCCGCAAAAATGTGCAAAAAACGGGTGGGCTATAGCCTTGGGGGGAGGGGCTGGCCAACTTCGTCCGCCGGACTCGGAATGGGGCGAGACTTTGCGAGCGCCCTCCCTGTGCCAAAAATAGGATGCGGGGACAGCCGTGCCCAAAAATAAGCCCCTGCAGGTCCCGTCCCCAAGTTCGTCCGCCGCAAAAATGCCCAAAAAACGGGTGGGCTATAGCCTTGGGGGGAGGGGCTGGCCAACTTCGTCCGCCGGACTCGGAATGGGGCGAGACTTTGCGGGCGGTCTCCGTGTGCCAAAAATAGGCCGCGGGCACAGCCGCGCCCAAAAATAAGCCCCCGAAGGTCCCGTCCCCAAGTTCATCCGCCGCAAAAATGCCCAAAAAACGGGTGGGCTATAGCCTTGGGGGAGCCGACTTCGTCCGCCGGACTCGGAATTGGGCGAGACTTTGCGAGCGGTCTCCTTGTGCCAAAAGAGGCCGCGGGCACCGCCGCGTCCAAAAATAAGTCCCCGAAGGTCCCGTCCCCAAGTTCGTCCGCCGCAAAAATGCCCAAAAAACGGGTGGGCTATAGCCTCGGGGGGAGGGGCTGGCCAACTTCGTCCGCCGGACTCGGAATGGGGCGAGACTTTGCGAGCGCCCTCCGTGAGCCAAAAATAGGCCGCGGGGACAGCCGCGCCCAAAAATAAGCCCCCGAAGGTCCCGTCCCCACGTTCGTCCGCCGCAAAAATGTGCAAAAAACGGGTGGGCTATAGCCTTGGGGGGAGGGGCTGGCCCACTTCGTCCGCCGGACTCGGAATGGGGCGAGAATTTGCGAGCGCCCTCCGTGTGCCAAAAATAGGCCACGGGCACAGCCGCGCCCAAAAAGAAGCCCCCGAAGGTCCCGTCCCCAAGTTCGTCCGCCGCAAAAATGCCCAAAAAACAGGTGGGCTATAGCCTTGGGGGGAGGGGCTGGCCCACTTCGTCCGCCGGACTCGGAATGGGGCGAGACTTTGCGAGCGCCCTCCGTGTACCAAAAATAGGCCGTGGGCACAGCCGTGCCCAAAAATACGCCCCCGAAGGTCCCGTCCCCAAGTTCGTCCGCCTCAAAAATGCCTAAAAAACGGGTGGGCTATAGCCCTGGGGGGAGGGACTTGCCAACTTTGTCCGCCGGACTCGGAATGGGGCGAGACTTTGCGAGCACCCTCCGTGTGCTAAAAATAGGCCACGGGCACAGCCGCGCCCAAAAATAAGCCCCCGAAGGTCCCGTCCCCAAGTTCGTCCACCTCAAAAATGCCCAAAAAACGGGTAGGCTATAGCCTTGGGGGGAGGGGCTGGCCCACTTCCTCCGCCGGGCTCGGAATGGGGTGAGACTTTTCGAGCGCCCTCCGTGTTCCAAAAATAGGCCGCGGGCACAGCCGCGCCCAAAAATAAGCCCCCGAAGGTCCCGTCCCCAAGTTCGTCCGCCGCAAAAATGCCAAAAAAACGGGTGGGCTATAGCCTTGGGGGGAGGGGCTGGCCAACTTCGTCCGCCGGACTAAGAATGGGTCGAGACTTTGCGAGCTCCCTCCGTGTACCAAAAATAGGCCATGGGCACAGCCGCGCCCAAAAATAAGCCCTCGAAGGTCCCGTCCCCAAGTTCGTCCGCCGCAAAAATGCCCAAAAAACGGGTGGGCTATAGCCTTGGGGGGAGGGGCTGGCCAACTTCGTCCGCCGGATTCGGAATGGGGCGAGACTTTGCGAGCGCCCTCCCTGTGCCAAAAACAGGCCGCGGGCACAGCCGCGCCCAAAAATAAGCCCCTGCAGGTCCCGTCCCCAAGTTCGTCCGCCGCAAAAATGCCCAAAAAGTGGGTGGGCTGTAGCCTTGGGGGGAGGGGCTGGCCAACTTCGTCCGCCGGACTCGGAATGGGGCGTGACTTTGCGAGTGCCCTCCGTGTGCCAAAAATAGGCCGCGGGCACAGCCGCGCCCAAAAATAAGCCCCCGAAGGTCCCGTCCCCAAGTTCGTCCGCCGCAAAAATGCCCCAAAAACGGGTGGGCTATAGCCTTGGGGGGAGGGGCTGGCCAACTTCGTCCGCCGGACTCGGAATGGGGCGAGACTTTGCGAGCGCCCTCCGTGTGCCAAAAATAGGCCGCGGGGACAGCCGCGCCCAAAAATAAGCCCCCGAAGTTCCCGTCCCCACGTTCATCCGCCGCAAAAATGTGCAAAAAACGGGTGGGCTATAGCCTTGGGGGGAGGGGCTGGCCAACTTCGTCCGCCGGACTCGGAATGGGGCGAGACTTTGCGAGCGGTCTCCGTGTGCCAAAAATAGGCCCCGGGCACAGCCGCGCCCAAAAATAAGCCCCCGAAGGTCCCGTCCCCAAGTTCGTCCGCCGAAAAAATGCCCAAAAAACGGGTGGGATATAGTTTTGGGGGGAGGGGCTGGCCAACTTCGTCCGCCGGACTCGGAATGGGGCGAGACTTTGCGAGCGCCCTCCGTGTGCCAAAAAAAGGCAGCGGGCACAGCCGTACCCAAAAATAAGCCCCCGAAGGTGCCGTCCCCAAGTTCGTCCGCTGCAAAAATGCTCGAAAAATGAGTGGGCTATAGCCTTGGGGGGAGGGGCTGGCCCAGTTCGTCCGCCGGACTCGGAATGGGGCGAGACTTTGCGAGCGCCCTCCGTGTGCCAAAAATAGGCCGCGGGCACAGCCGCACCCAAAAATAAGCCCCCAAAGGTCCCGTCCCCAAGTTCGTCCGCCGCAAAAATGCCCAAAAAACGGGTGGGCTATAGCCTTGGGGGGAGGGGCTGGGCAAATTCGTCCGCCGGACTCGGAATGGAGCGAGACTTTGCGAACGCCGTCCGTGTGCCAAAAATAGGATGCGGGCACAGCCGCGCCCAAAAATAAGCCACCGAAAGTCCCGTCCCCAAATTCGTCGAACGCAAAAATGCCCAAAAAACAGGTGGGCTATAGCCTTGGGGGGAGGGGCTGGCCAACTTCGTCCGCCGGACTCGGAATGGGGCGAGACTTTGCGAGCGCTGTCCGTGTGCCAAAAATAGGCCGCGGGCACAGCCGCGCCCAAAAATAAGCTCCCGAAGGTCCCGTCCCCAAGTTCGTCCGCCGCAAAAATGCCCAAAAAATGGGTGGGCTATAGCCTTGGGGGTAGGGGCTGGCCCACTTCGTCCGCCGTACTCGGAATGGGGCGAGACTTCGCGAGAGCCCTCCGTGTGCCAAAAATAGGCCGCGGGCACAGCCACGCCCAAAAATAAGCCCCCGAAAGTCCCGTCCCCAATTTCGTCGAACGCAAAAATGCCCAAAAAACAGGTGGGCTATAGCCTTGGGGGGAGGGGCTGGCCAACTTCGTCCGCCGGACTCGGAATGGGGCGAGACTTTGCGAGCGCCCTCCGTGTGCCAAAAATACGCCGCGGGCACAGCCGCGCCCAAAAAAAAGCCCCCGAAGGTCCCGTCCCCAAGTTCGTCCGCCGCAAAAATGTCCAAAAAACGGGTGGGCTATAGCCTTTGGGGGAGGGGCTTACCAACTTCGTCCGCCGGACTCGGAATGGGGCGAGACTTTGCGAGCGCCCTCCGTGTGCCAACAATAGGCCGCAGGCACAGCCGCGACCAAAAATAAGCCCCCGAAGGTCCCGTACCCAAGTTCGTCCGCAGCAAAAATGCCCAAAAAACGGGTGGGCTATAGCCTTGGGGGGAGGGGCTGGCCAACTTCGTCCGCCGGACTCGGAATGGGGCGAGACTTTACGACCGCCCTCCGTGTGATAAAAATAGGCCGCGGGCATAGCCGCACCCAAAAATAAGCCCCCGAAGGTCCCGTCCCCATGTTCGTCCGCCGCAAAAATGCCCAAAAAACGGGTGGGCTATAGCCTTGGGGGGAGGGGCTGGCAAACTTCGTCCGCCGGACTCGGAATGGGGCGAGACTTTGCGAGCGCCGTCCGTGTGCCAAAAATAGGCCGCGGGTACAGCCGCGCCCAAAAATAAGCTCCCGAAGGTCCCGTCCCCAAGTTCGTCCGCCGCAAAAATGCCCAAAAAATGGGTGGGCTATAGCCTTGGGGGTAGGGGCTGGCCCACTTCGTCCGCCGTACTCGGAATGGGGCGAGACTTCGCGAGAGCCCTCCGTGTGCCAAAAATAGGCCGCGGGCACAGCCGCATCCAAAAATAAGCCCCCGAAGGTCCCGTCCCCAAGTTCGTCCGCCGCAAAAATGCCCAAAAAACGGGTGGGCTATAGCCTTGGGGGGAGGGGCTGGTCAAATTCGTCCGCCGGACTCGGAATGGGGCGAGACTTTGTGAGCGCCCTCCCTGTGCCAAAAATAGGCAGCGGGCACAGCCGCGCCCAAAAATAAGCCCCCGAAGGTCCCGTCCCCAAGTTCATCCGCCGCAAAAATGCCCAAAAAACGGGTGGGCTATAGCCTTGGGGGGAGGGGCTGGCCCACTTCGTCCGCCGGACTCGGAATGGGGCGAGACTTTGCGAGTGGTCTCGGTGTGTAAAAAATAGGCCGCGGGAACAGCCGCGCCCAAAAATAAGCCTCCGAAGGTCCCGTCCCCAAGTTCGTCCGCCGCAAAAATGCCCAAAAAATGGGTGGGCTATAGCCTTGGGGGGAGGGGCTGGCCAACTTCGTCCGCCGGACTCGGAATGGGGCGAGACTTTGCGAGCGCCCTCCGTGTGCCAAAAATAGGCAGTGGGCACAGCCGCACCCAAAAATAAGCCCCGAATGTCCCGCCAAGTTCGTCCGCCGCACAAATGCCCAAAAATGGGTGGGCTATAGCCTTGGGGGAGGGGCTGGCCCACTGTCCGCCCGTACTCGGAATGGGGCGAGACTTTGCGAGAGCCTTCCGTGTGCCAAATAGGCGCGGGCACAGCCGCACCCAAAATAAGCCCCGAAGGTCCCGACCCCAAGTTCGTCCGCAAAATGCCCAAAAACGGGTGGGCTATAGCCTTGGGGGGAGGGGCTGGCCAAATTCGTCCGCCGAACTCGGAATGGGGCGAGACTTTGCGAGCGCCGACCATGTGCCAAAAATAGGCCGCGGGCACAGCTGCGCCCAAAAATAAGCCCCCGAAGGTCCCGTCCCCAAGTTCGTCGAACGCAAAAATGTCCAAAAAACGGGTGGGCTATAGCCTTGGGGGGAGGGGCTGGCCAACTTCGTCCGCCGGACTCGGAATGGGGCGAGACTTTGCGAGAGCCTTCCGTGTGCCAAAAATAGGCCGCGGGCACAGCCGCACCCAAAAATAAGCCCCCGAAGGTCCCGACCCCAAGTTCGTCCGCCGCAAAAATGCCCACAAAACGGGTGGGCTATAGCCTTGGGGGGAGGGGCTGGCCCACTTCGTCCGCCGGACTCGGAATGGGGCGAGACTTTGCGAGTGGTCTCGGTGTGTAAAAAATAGGCCGCGGGAACAGCCGCGCCCAAAAATAAGCCTCCGAAGGTCCCGTCCCCAAGTTCGTCCGCCGCAAAAATGCCCAAAAAACGGGTGGGCTATAGCCTTGGGGGGAGGGGCTGGCCAACTTCGTCCGCCGGACTCGGAATGGGGCGAGACTTTGCGAGCGCCCTCCGTGTGCCAAAAATAGGCAGTGGGCACAGCCGCGCCCAAAAATAAGCCCCCGAAGGTCCCGTCGCCAAGTTCGTCCGCCGCACAAATGCCCAAAAAATGGGTGGGCTATAGCCTTGGGGGGAGGGGCTGGCCCACTTCGTCCGCCGTACTCGGAATGGGGCGAGACTTTGCGAGAGCCTTCCGTGTGCCAAAAATAGGCCGCGGGCACAGCCGCACCCAAAAATAAGCCCCCGAAGGTCCCGACCCCAAGTTCGTCCGCCGCAAAAATGCCCAAAAATTGGGTGGGCTATAGCCTTGGGGGGAGGGGCTGGCCAAATTCGTCCGCCGAACTCGGAATGGGGCGAGACTTCTGCGCCGACCATGTGCCAAAAAAATGGGCACAGCTGCGCCCAAAATAAGCCCCAAGGTCCCGTCCCCAAGTTAAACGCAAAAATGCCAAAAAACGGGTGGGCTATAGCCTTGGGGGAGGGCTGGCCAACTTCGTCCGCGGACTCGGAATGGGGCGAGATTTTGAGCGGTCTCCGTGTGCCCATGGGCACAGCCGCCCCCAAAAATAATCCCCCGAAGGTCCCATCCCCAAGTTCGTCCGCCGCAAAAATGCCCAAAAAATGGGTGGGCTATAGCCTTGGGGGGTGGGGCTGGGTAAATTCGTCCGCCCGACTCGGAATGGGGCGAGACTTTGCGAGCGCCATCCGTGTGCCAAAAATAAGCCGCGGGCACAGCCGCGCCCAAAAATAAGCCCCCGAAGGTCCCGTCCCCAAGTTCGTCGAACGCAAATATGCCCAAAAAACGGGTGGGCTATAGCCTTGGGGGGAGGGGCTGGCCAACTTCGTCCGCCGGACTCGGAATGGGGCGAGACTTTGCGAGCGCCCTCCGTGTGCCAAAAATAGGCCACGGGAACAGCCGCGCCCAAAAATAAGCCCCCGAAGGTCCCGTCCCCAAGTTCGTCCGCCGCAAAAATGCCCAAAAAACGGTGGGCTATAGCCTTGGGGGGATGGGCTGGCCAACTTCGTCCGCCGGACTCGGAATGGGGCGAGACTTTGCGAGCGGTCTCCGTGTGCCAAAAATTGGGGGTGGGCACAGCCACGCCCAAAAATAATCCCCCGAAGGTCCCGTCCCCAAGTTCGTCCGCCGCAAAAATGCCCAAAAAACTGGTTGGCTATAGCCTTGGGGGGAGGGGCCGGCCGACTTCGTCCGCCGGACTCGGAATGGGGCGAGACTTTGCGAGAGCCCTCCGTGTGCCAAAAATAGGCCATGGGCACAGCCGCATCCAAAAATAAGCCCCCGAAGGTCCCATCCCCAAGTTCGTCCGCCGCAAAAATGCCCAAAAAATGGGTGGGCTATAGCCTTGGGGGGTGGGGCTGGGCAAATTCGTCCGCCGGACTCGGAATGGGGCGAGACTTTGCGAGCGCCATCCGTGTGCCAAAAATAGGCCGCGGGCACAGCCGCACCAAAAAATAAGCCCCCGAAGGTCCCGTCCCCAAGTTCGTCGAACGCAAAAATGCCCAAAAAACGGGTGGGCTATAGCCTTGGGGGGAGGGGCTGGCCAACTTCGTCCGCCGGACTCGGAATGGGGCGAGACTTTGCGAGCGCCCTCCGTGTGCCAAAAATAGGCCACGGGATCAGCCGCGCCCAAAAATAAGCCCCCGAAGGTCCCGTCCCCAAGTTCGTCCGCCGCAAAAATGCCCAAAAAACGGTGGGCTATAGCCTTGGGGGGATGGGCAGGCCAACTTCGTCCGCCGGACTCGGAATGGGGCGAGACTTTGCGAGCGGTCTCCGTGTGCCAAAAATATGCCGTGGGCACAGCCGCGCCCAAAAATAATCCCCCGAAGGTCCCGTCCCCAAGTTCGTCCGCCGTAAAAATGCCCAAAAAACTGGTTGGCTATAGCCTTGGGGGGAGGGGCCGGCCGACTTCGTCAGCCGGACTCGGAATGGGGCGAGACTTTGCGAGCACCCTCCGTGTGCCAAAAATAGGCCGCGGGCACAGCCGCGCCCAAAAATAAGCCCCCGAAGGTCCCGTCCCCAAGTTCGTCCGCCGCAAAAATGCCCAAAAAATGGGTGGGCTATAGCCTTGGGGGGAGGGGCTGGCCCACTTCGTCCGCCGGACTCGGAATGGGGCGAGACTTTGCGAGCGCCCTCCGTGTGGCAAAAATAGGCCACGGGCACAGCCGCACCCAAAAATAAGCCCCCGAAGGTCCCGTACCCAAGTTCGTCCGCCGCAAAAATGCCCAAAAAACGGGTGGGCTATAGCCTTGGGGGGAGGTGCTGGCCAAATTCGTCCGCCGGACTCGGAATGGGGCGATACTTTGGGAGCGCCCTCCGTGTGCCAAAAATAGGCAGCGGGCACAGCCGGACCCAAAAATAAGCCCCCGAATGTCCCGTCCCCAAGTTCGTCCGCTGCAAAATGCCCAAAAAACGGGTGGGCTATAGCCTTGGGGGGAGGGGCTGGCCCACTTCGTCCGCCGGATTCGGAATGGGGCGAGCCATTGCGAGCACCATCCGTGTGCCAGAAATAGGCCATGGGCACAGCCGCGCTCAAAAATAAGCCCCCGAAGGTCCCGTCCCCAAGTTCGTCCGCCGCAAAAATGCCCAAAAAACGGGTGGGCTATAGCCTTGGGGGGAGGGGCTGGCCAAATTCGTCTGCCGGACTCGGAATTGGGAGAGACTTTGCGAGCGCCCCCCGTGTGCCAAAAATAGGGTGCAGGCACAGCCGCGTCCAAAAATAAACCCCCGAAGATCCCGTCCCCAAGTTCGTCCGCCGCAAAAATGCCCAAAAAACGGGTGGGCTATAGCGTTGGGGGGAGGGGCTGGCCAACTTCGTCCGCTGGACTCGGAATGGGGCGAGACTTTGCGAGCGCCCTCCGTGTACCAAAAATAGGCCGCGGACAAAGCCGCGCCCAACAATAAGCCCCCGAATGTCCCGTCCCCAAGTTCGTCCGCCGCAAAAATGCCCAAAAAACGGGTGGGCTGTAGCCTTGGGGGGAGGGGCTGGCCAACTTCGTCCGCCGGACTCGGAATGGGGTGAGACTTTGCGAGCGCCCTCCATGTGCCAAAAATAGGCCGCAGACACAGCTGCGCCCAACAATAAGCCCCCGAAGGTCCCGTCACCAAGTTCATCCTCCGCAAAAATGCCCAAAAAACGGGTGGGCTATAGCCTTGGGGCAGGGGCTGGCCAACTTCGTCCGCCGGACTCGGAATGGAGCGAGACTTTATGAGCGCCCTACGTGTGCCAAAATAGGCCGCGGGCACAGCCGCACCCAAAAATAAGCCCCCGACGGTCCCGTCCCCAATTTCGTCCGCCGCAAAAATGCCCAAAAAACGGGTGGGCTATTGCCTTGGGGGAGGGGCTGGCCAACTTCGTCCGCCGGACTCGGAATGGAGCGAGACTTTATGAGCGCCCTACGTGTGCCAAAATAGGCCGCGGGCACAGCCGCAGCCAAAAATAAGCCCCCCCGTCCCGCCGCAAATATGCCCAAAAAACGGGTGGGCTATAGCCTTGGGGGGAGGGGCTGCCTAACTTCGTCTGCCGGACTCGGAATGGGGCGAGACTTTGTCAGCGCCCACCGTGTACCAAGCATAGGCCGCGGGCACAGCCGCAACCAAAAATAAGCCCCCGAAGGTCCCGTCCCCAAGTTCGTCCGCCGCAAAAATGCCCAAAAAACGGGTGGGCTAAAGCCTTGGGGGGAGGGGCTGGCCAACTTCGTCCGCTGGACTCGGAATGGGGCGAGACTTTGCGAGCGTGCTCCGTGTGCCAAAAATAGGCTGCGGGCACGGCCGTGCACAAAAATAAGCCCCTGAAGGTCCCGTCCCCAAGTTCGTCCGCCGCAAAAATGCCCAAAAAACGGGTGGGCTATAGCCTTGGGGGGAGGGGCTGGCCAACTTCATCCGCCGGACTCAGAATGGGCCGAGACTTTGCGAGCGACCTCCGTGTGAAAAAAATAGGCCGCGGGCATAGTTGGGCCCAAAAATAAGCCCCCGAAGGTCCCGTCCCCAAGTTCGTCCGCCGCAAAAATGCCCAAAAAATGGGTGGGCTATAGCCTTGCGGGGAGGGGCTGGCCAACTTCGTCCGCCGGACTCGGAATGGGGCGAGACTATGCGAACGCCCTCCGTGTGCTAAAAATAGGCCGCAGGCACAGCCGTGCCCAAAAATAAGCCCCCGAAGGTCCCGTCCCCAAGTTCGTCCGCCGCAAAAATGCCCAAAAAACGGGTGGGGTATAGCCTTGGGGGGAGGGGCTGGCCAACTTCGTCCGCCGGACTCGGAATGGGGCGAGACTTTACGAGCGCCCTCCGTGTGCCAAAAATAGGTCGCAGGCACAGCCGCGCCCAAAAATAAGCCCCCGACGGTCCCGTCCCCAATTTCGTCCGCCGCAAAAATTCCCAAAAAATGGGTGGGCTATAGCCTTGGGGGGAGGGACTGGCCCTCTTCGTCCGCCGGACTCGGAATAGGGCGAGACTTTGCGAGCGCCCTCCGTGTGCCAAAAATTAGCCGCGGGCGCAGCCACACCCAAAAATAAGCTCCCGAAGGTCCCGTCCCCAAGTTCGTCCGCTGCAAAATGCCCAAAAAACGGGTGGGCTATAGCCTTGGGGGGAGGGGCTGGCCCACTTCGTCCGCCGGATTCGGAATGGGGCGAGCCATTGCGAGCACCATCCGTGTGCCAGAAATAGGCCATGGGCACAGCCGTGCTCAAAAATAGGGTGCAGGCACAGCCGCGTCCAAAAATAAACCCCCGAAGATCCCGTCCCCAAGTTCGTCCGCCGCAAAAATGCCCAAAAAACGGGTGGGCTATAGCGTTGGGGGGAGGGGCTGGCCAACTTCGTCCGCTGGACTCGGAATGGGGCGAGACTTTGCGAGCGCCCTCCGTGTACCAAAAATAGGCCGCGGACAAAGCCGCGCCCAACAATAAGCCCCCGAATGTCCCGTCCCCAAGTTCGTCCGCCGCAAAAATGCCCAAAAAACGGGTGGGCTGTAGCCTTGGGGGGAGGGGCTGGCCAACTTCGTCCGCCGGACTCGGAATGGGGCGAGACTTTGCGAGCGCCCTCCATGTGCCAAAAATAGGCCGCAGACACAGCTGCGCCCAACAATAAGCCCCCGAAGGTCCCGTCACCAAGTTCATCCTCCGCAAAAATGCCCAAAAAACGGGTGGGCTATAGCCTTGGGGCAGGGGCTGGCCAACTTCGTCCGCCGGACTCGGAATGGAGCGAGACTTTATGAGCGCCCTACGTGTGCCAAAATAGGCCGCGGGCACAGCCGCACCCAAAAATAAGCCCCCGACGGTCCCGTCCCCAATTTCGTCCGCCGCAAAAATGCCCAAAAAACGGGTGGGCTATAACCTTGGGGGGAGGGACTGGCCAACTTCGTCCGCCGGACTCGGAATGGAGCGAGACTTTATGAGCGCCCTACGTGTGCCAAAATAGGCCGCGGGCACAGCCGCACCCAAAAATAAGCCCCCGACGGTCCCGTCCCCAATTTCGTCCGCCGCAAAAATGCCCAAAAAACGGGTGGGCTATAGCCTTGGGGGGAGGGGCTGCCTAACTTCGTCTGCCGGACTCGGAATGGGGCGAGACTTTGTCAGAGCCCACCGTGTACCAAGCATAGGCCGCGGGCACAGCCGCAACCAAAAATAAGCCCCCGAAGGTCCCGTCCCCAAGTTCGTCCGCCGCAAAAATGCCCAAAAAACGGGTGGGCTAAAGCCTTGGGGGGAGGGGCTGGCCAACTTCGTCCGCTGGACTCGGAATGGGGCGAGACTTTGCGAGCGTGCTCCGTGTGCCAAAAATAGGCTGCGGGCACGGCCGTGCACAAAAATAAGCCCCTGAAGGTCCCGTCCCCAAGTTCGTCCGCCGCAAAAATGCCCAAAAAACGGGTGGGCTATAGCCTTGGGGGGAGGGGCTGGCAAACTTCATCCGCCGGACTCAGAATGGGCCGAGACTTTGCGAGCGACCTCCGTGTGAAAAAAATAGGCCGCGGGCATAGTTGCGCCCAAAAATAAGCCCCCGAAGGTCCCGTCCCCAAGTTCGTCCGCCGCAAAAATGCCCAAAAAATGGGTGGGCTATAGCCTTGCGGGGAGGGGCTGGCCAACTTCGTCCGCCGGACTCGGAATGGGGCGAGACTATGCGATCGCCCTCCGTGTGCCAAAAATAGGCCGCAGGCACAGCCGTGCCCAAAAATAAGCCCCCGAAGGTCCCGTCCCCAAGTTCGTCCGCCGCAAAAATGCCCAAAAAACGGGTGGGGTATAGCCTTGGGGGGAGGGGCTGGCCAACTTCGTCCGCCGGACTCGGAATGGGGCGAGACTTTTTACGAGCGCCCTCCGTGTGCCAAAAATAGGTCGCAGGCACAGCCGCGCCCAAAAATAAGCCCCCGACGGTCCCGTCCCCAATTTCGTCCGCCGCAAAAATTCCCAAAAAATGGGTGGGCTATAGCCTTGGGGGGAGGGACTGGCCCTCTTCGTCCGCCGGACTCGGAATAGGGCGAGACTTTGCGAGCGCCCTCCGTGTGCCAAAAATTGGCCGCGGGCGCAGCCACACCCAAAAATAAGCTCCCGAAGGTCCCGTCCCCAAGTTCGTCCGCCGGAAAAATGTCCAAAAAACGGGTGGGCTATAGCCTTGGGGGGAGGGGCTGGCTAACTTCGTCCGCCGGACTCGGAATGGGACGAGACTTTGTGAGCACCCTCCGTGTGCCAAGCATAGGGCGCGGGCACAGCCCCACCCAAAAATAACCCCCCGAAGGTCCCGTCCCCAAGTTCGTCCGCCGCAAAAATGCCCAAAAAACGGGTGGGCTATAGCCTTGGGGGGAGGGGCTGGCCAAATTCGTCCGCCAGACTCGGAATGGGGCGAGACTTTGCGAGCTCCCTCCGTTTGCCAAAAATAGGCTGCGCGCACAGCCGCGCCCAAAAATAAGCCTCCGAAGGTCCCGTCCCCAAGTTCGTCCGCTGCAAAATGCCCAAAAAACGGGTGGGCTATAGCCTTGGGGGGTGGGGCTGGCCCACTTCGTCCGCCGGATTCGGAATGGGGCGAGCCATTGCGAGCGCCCTCCGTGTGCCAGAAATAGGCCACGGGCACAGCCGTACTCAAAAATAAGCCCCCGAAGGTCCCGTCCCCAAGTTTGTCCGCCGCAAAAATGCCCAAAAAACGGGTGGGCTATAGCCTTGGGGGGAGGGGCTGGCCAAATTCGTCCGCCGGACTCGGAATGGGGAGAGACTTTGCGAGCGCCCCCCGTGTGCCAAAAATAGGGTGCAGGCACAGCCGCGTCCAAAAATAAACTCCCGAAGATCCCGTCCCCAAGTTCGTCCGCCGCAAAAATGCCCAAAAAACGGGTGGGCTATAGCCTTGGGGGGAGGGGCTGGCCAACTTCGTCCGCAGGACTCGGAATGGGGCGAGACTTTGCGAGCACCCTCCGTGTGCCAAAAATAGGCCGCGGACAGAGCCGCGTCCAAAAATAAGCCCCCAAAGGTCCCGTCCCCAAGTTCGTCCGCCGCAAAAATGCCCAAAAAACGGGTGGGCTATAGCCTTGGGGGAGGGGCTGGCCAACTTCGTCCGCCGGACTCGGAATGGAGCGAGACTTTATGAGCGCCCTACGTGTGCCAAAATAGGCCGTGGGCACAGCTGCGCCCAAAAATAAGCCCCCGACGGTCCCGTCCCCAATTTCGTCCGCCGCAAAAATTCCCAAAAAATGGGTGGGCTATAGCCTTGGGGGGAGGGACTGGCCAACTTCGTCCGCCGGACTCGGAATAGGACGAGACTTTGCGAGCGCCCTCCGTGTGCAAAAAATTGGCCGCGGGGGCAGCCACACCCAAAAATAAGCTCCTGAAGGTCCCGTCCCCAAGTTCGTCCGCCGGAAAAATGCCCAAAAAATGGGTGGGCTATAGCCTTGGGGGGAGGGGCTGCCTAACTTCGTCCGCCGGACTCGGAATGGGGCGAGACTTTGTCAGCGCCCTCCGTGTGCCAAGCATAAGCCGCGGGCACAGCCGCAACCAAAAATAAGCCCCCGAAGGTCCCGTCCCCAAGTTCGTCCGCCGCAAAAATGCCCAAAAAACAGGTGGGCTATAGCCTTGGGGGGAGGGGCTGGCCAACTTCGTCCGCCGGACTCGGAATGGGGCGAGACTTTGCGAGCGCGCTCCGTGTGCCAAAAATAGGCCGCGGGCACAGCCGTGCCCAAAAATAAGCCCCTGAAGGTCCCGTCACCAAGTTCGTCCGCCGCAAAAATGCCCAAAAAACGGGTGGGCTATAGCCTTGGGGGGAGGGGCTGGCCAACTTCATCCGCCTGACTCTGAATGTGCCGAGACTTTGCTAGCGCTCTCCGTGTGACAAAATTAGGCCGCGGGCAAAGGCGAGCCCAATAATAAGCCCACAAAGGTCCCGTCCCCAAGTTCGTCCGCCGCAAAATGCCCAAAAACGGGTGGGCTATAGCCTTGGGGAGGGGCTGGCCCAGTCCGCGGACTCGGAATGCGGCGAGACTGTGCGAGCACCCTCCGTGTACCAAAAATAGGCCGCGGTCACAGCCGCGCCCAAAAATAAGCCCCCGAAGGTCCCGTCCCCAAGTTCGTCCGCCGCAAAAATGCCCAAAAAACGGGTGGGCTATAGCCTTGGGGGGAGGGGCTGGCCAACTTCGTCTGCCGGACTCGGAATGGGGCGAGACTTTACGAGCGCCCTCCATGTGCCAAAAATAGGCGGCAGGCACAGCCGCGCCCAAAAATAAGTCCCCGAAGGTCCCGTCCCCAAGTTCGTCCGCCGCAAAAATGCCCAAAAAACGGGTGGGCTATAGCCTTGGGGGGAGGGGCTGGCCAACTTCATCCGCCGGACTCGGAATGGGGCGACACTTTGGGAGCGCCCTCCGTGTGCCAAAAATAGGCCGCGGGCACAGGCGCGCCCAAAAATAAGCCCCCGAAGGTCCTGTCCCCAAGTTCGTCCGCTGCAAAAATGCCCAAAAAACGGGTTGGCTATAGCCTTGGGGGGAGGGGCCGGCCAACTTCATCCGCCGGACTCGGAATGGGGCGACACTTTGGGAGCACCCTCCGTGTGCCAAAAATAGGCCACGGGCACAGCCATGCCCAAAAATAAGCCCCGGAAGGTCCCGTCCCCAAGTTCGTCCGCCGCAAAAATTCCCAAAAAACGGGTGGGCTATAGCCTTGCGGGGAGGGGCTGGCCAACTTCGTCCGCCGGACTCGGAATGGGGCGAGACTATGCGAGCGCCCTCCGTGTGCCAAAAATAGGCCACAGCCACAGCCGCACCCAAAAATAAGCCCCCGAAGGTCCCGTCCCCAAGTTCGTCCGCCGCAAAAATGCCCAAAAAACGGGTGGGCTATAGCCTTGGGGGGAGGGGCTGGCCAACTTCGTCCGCCGGACTCGGAATGGGGCGAGACTTTGCTAGCGCCCTCCGTGTGCCAAAAATAGGCCGCGCGCACAGCCGCGCCCAAAAATAAGCCCCCGAAGGTCCCGTCCCCAAGTTCGTCCGCCGCAAAAATGCCCAAAAAACGGGTGGGCTATAGCCTTGGGGGGAGGGGCTGGCCAACCTCGTCCGCCGGACACGGAATGGGTCGAGACTTTGTAAGCGCCCTCCGTGTGCCAAAAATAGGCCGCGGGCACACCCGCCCCAAAAAATAAGCCCCCGATGGTCCCGTCCCCAAGTTCGTCCGCCGCAAAAATGCCCAAAAAACGGGTGGGCTATAGCCTTGGGGGGAGGGGCTGGCCCACTTCGTCCGCCGGACTCGGAATGCGGCGAGACTTTGCGAGCACCCTCCGTGTACCAAAAATAGGCCGCGGTCACAGCCGCGCCCAAAAATAAGCCCCCGAAGGTCCCGTCCCCAAGTTCGTCCGCCGCAAAAATGCCCAAAAAACGGGTGGGCTATAGCCTTGGGGGGAGGGGCTGGCCAACTTCGTCTGCCGGACTCGGAATGGGGCGAGACTTTACGAGCGCCCTCCGTGTGCCAAAAATAGGCGGCAGGCACAGCCGCGCCCAAAAATAAGTCCCCGAAGGTCCCGTCCCCAAGTTCGTCCGCCGCAAAAATGCCCAAAAAACGGGTGGGCTATAGCCTTGGGGTGAGGGGCTGGCCAACTTCATCCGCCGGACTCGGAATGGGGCGACACTTTGGGAGCGCCCTCCATGTGCGAAAAATAGGCCGCGGGCACAGGCGCGCCCAAAAATAAGCCCCCGAAGGTCCTGTCCCCAAGTTCGTCCGCTGCAAAAATGCCCAAAAAACGGGTTGGCTATAGCCTTGGGGGGAGGGGCCGGCCAACTTCATCCGCCGGACTCGGAATGGGGCGACACTTTGGGAGCACCCTCCGTGTGCCAAAAATAGGCCACGGGCACAGCCATGCCCAAAAATAAGCCCCGGAAGGTCCCGTCCCCAAGTTCGTCCGCCGCAAAAATGCCCAAAAAACGGGTGGGCTATAGCCTTGGGGGGAGGGGCTGGCCAACCTCGTCCGCCGGACTCGGAATGGGTCGAGACTTTGCAAGCGCCCTCCGTGTGCAAAAAATAGGCCGCGGGCACAGCCGCACCCAAAAATAAGCCCCCGAAGGTCCCGTCCCCAAGTTCGTCCGCCGCAAAAATGCCCAAAAAACGGGTGGGCTATAGCCTTGGGGGGAGGGGCTGGCCAACTTCATCCGCCGGACTCGGAATGGGGCGACACTTTGGGATCGCCCTCCGTGTGCCAAAAATAGGCCATGGGCACAGCCGTGCCCAAAAATAAGCCCCGGAAGGTCCCATCCCCAAGTTCGTCCGCCGCAAAAATGCCCAAAAAACGGGTGGGCTATAGCCTTGGGGGGAGGGGCTGGCCCACTTCGTCCGCCGGACTCGGAATGGGGCGAGACTTTGCGAGCACCCTCCGTGTGCAAAAAATAGGCCGTAGGCATAGCCGCGTCCAAAAAGAAGCCCCCGAAGGTCCCGTCCCCAAGTTCGTTCGCCGCAAAAATGCCCAAAAAACGGGTGGGCTATAGCCTTGGGGGAGGGGCTGGCCAACTTCGTCCGCCGGACTCGGAATGGAGCGAGACTTTATGAGCGCCCTACATGTGCCAAAATAGGCCGCGGGCGCAGCCACACCCAAAAACAAGCTCCTGAAGGTCCCGTCCTCAAGTTCGTCCGCCGGAAAAATGCCCAAAAAATGGGTGGGCTATAACCTTGGGGGGAGGGGCTGCCTAACTTCGTCCGCCGGACTCGGAATGGGGCGACACTTTGTCAGCGCCATCCGTGTGCCAAGCATAGGCTGCGGGCACAGCCGCAACAAAAAATAAGCCCCCGAAGGTCCCGTCCCCAAGTTCGTCCGCCGCAAAAATGCCCAAAAAATGGGTGGGCTATAGCCTTGGGGGGAGGGGCTGGCCAACTTCGTCCGCAGGACTCGGAATGGGCCGAGACTTTGCGAGCGCCCTCCGTGTGACAAAAATAGGCCGCGGGCACAGGCGCGCCCAAAAATAAGCCCCGGAAGGTCCTGTCGCCAAGTTCGTCCGCTGCAAAAATGCCCAAAAAACGGGTGGGCTATAGCCTTGGGGGGAGGGGCTGGCCAACTTCATCCGCCGGACTCGGAATGGGGCGACACTTTGGGAGCGCCCTCCGTGTGCCAAAAATAGGCCGCGGGCACAGCCGCGTCCAAAAATAAGCCCCCGAAGGTCCCGTCCCCAAGTTCGTCCGCCGCAAAAATGCCCAAAAAATGGGTGGGCTATAGCCTTGGGGGGAGGGGCTGGCCAACTTCGTCCGCCGGACTCGGAATGGGGCGAGACTTTGCTAGCGCCCTCCGTGTGCCAAAAATAGGACGCGCGCACAGCCGCGCCCAAAAATAAGCCCCCGAAGGTCCCGTCCCCAAGTTCGTCCGCCGCAAAAATGCCCAAAAAACGGGTGGGCTATAGCCTTGGGAGGAGGGGCTGGCCAACTTCGTCCGCCGGACTCGGAATGGTGCGAGACTTTGCGAGTGGCCTCTGTGTGCCAAAAATAGGCTACGGGCACAGCCGCGCCAAAAAATAAGCCCCCGAAGGTCCCGTCCCCAAGTTCGTCCGCCGCAAAAATGCCCAAAAAACGGGTGGGCTATAGCCTTGGGGGGAGGGGCTGGCCCACTTCGTCCGCCGGACTCGGAATGCGGCGAGACTTTGCGAGCACCCTCCGTGTACCAAAAATAGGCCGCGGGCACAGCCGCGCCCAAAAATAAGCCCCCGAAGCTCCCGTCCCCAAGTTCGTCCGCCGCAAAAATGCCCAAAAAACGGGTGGGCTATAGCCTTGGGGGGAGGGGCTGGCCAACTTCGTCTGCCGGACTCAGAATGGGGCGAGACTTTACGAGCGCCCTCCGTGTGCCAAACATAGGTGGCAGGCACAGCCGCGCCCAAAAATAAGCCCCCGAAGGTCCCGTCCCCAAGTTCGTCCGCCGCAAAAATGCCCAAAAAACGGGTGGGCTATAGCCTTGGGGGGAGGGGCTGGCCAACTTCATCCGCCGGACTCAGAATGGGCCGAGACTTTGCGAGCGCCCTCCGTGTGACAAAAATAGGCCGCGGGCACAGGCGCGCCCAAAAATAAGCCCCCGAAGCTCCCGTCCCCAAGTTCGTCCGCCGCAAAAATGCCCAAAAAACGGGTGGGCTATAGCCTTGGGGGGAGGGGCTGGCCAACTTCGTCTGCCGGACTCAGAATGGGGCGAGACTTTACGAGCGCCCTCCGTGTGCCAAACATAGGTGGCAGGCACAGCCGCGCCCAAAAATAAGCCCCCGAAGGTCCCGTCCCCAAGTTCGTCCGCCGCAAAAATGCCCAAAAAATGGGTGGGCTATAGCCTTGGGGGGAGGGGCTGGCCAACTTCATCCGCCGGACTCAGAATGGGCCGAGACTTTATGAGCGCCCTCCGTGTGACAAAAATAGGCCGCGGGCACAGCCGCGCCCAAAAATAAGCCCCCGAAGGTCCCGTCACCAAGTTCGTCCGCCGCAAAAATGCCCAAAAAACGGGTGGGCTATAGCCTTGGGGGGAGGGGTTGGCCAACTTCGTCCGCCGGACTCGGAATGGGGCGAGACTTTGCGAGCGGCCTCCGTGTGCCAAAAATAGGCCACGGGCACAGCCGCGCCCAAAAATAAGCCCCCGAAGGTCCCGTCCCCAACTTCGTCCGCCGCAAAAATGCCCAAAAAACGGGTGGGCTATAGCCTTGGGGGGAGGGGCTGGCCCACTTCGTCCGCCGGACTCGGAATGGGGCGAGACTTTGCGAGCACCCTCCGTGTACCAAAAATAGGCCGCGGGCAAAGCCGCGCCCAAAAATAAGCCCCCGAAGGTCCCGTCCCCAAGTTCGTCCGCCGCAAAAATGCCCAAAAAACGGGTGGGCTATAGCCTTGGGGGGAGGGGTTGGCCAACTTCGTCCGCCGGACTCGGAATGGGGCGAGACTTTGCGAGCACCCTCTGTGTACCAAAAATAGGCTGGGAGTACAGCCGCGCCCAAAAATAAGCCCCCGAAGGTCCCGTCCCCAAGTTCGTCCGCCGAAAAAATGCCCAAAAAACGGGTGGGCTATAGCCTTGGGGGGAGGGGCTGGCCAACTTCGTCCGCCGGACGCGGAATGGGGCGAGACTTTGTCCGTGTGCCAAAAATAGGACGCGGGCTCAGCCGCGCCCAAAAAAAAGCCCCCGAAGGTGCCGGCCCCAAGTTCGTCGCAAAATGCCCAAAAACGGGTGGGCTATAGCCTGGGGGGGAGGGGCTGGCCAACTTCGTCCGCCGGACGCGGAATGGGGCGAGACTTTGTCCGTGTGCCAAAAATAGGACGCGGGCTCAGCCGCGCCCAAAAAAAAGCCCCCGAAGGTGCCGACCCCAAGTTCGTCCGCCGCAAAAATGCCCAAAAAACGGGTGGGCTATACCGTTGGGGGGAGGGGTTGGCCAACTTCGTCCGCCGGACTCGGAATGGGGCGAGACTTTGCGAGCGCCCTCCGTGTGCCAAAAATAGGCCGCGGGCCCAGCCGCGCCCAAAAATAAGCACCCGAAGATCCCGTCCCCAAGTTCGTCCGCCGCAAAAATACCCAAAGAACGGGTGGGCTATAGCCTTGGGGGGAGGGGCTGGCCAACTTCGTCCGCCGGACTCGGAATGGGGCGAGACTTTGCGAGCACCCTCCGTGTGCCACAAATAGGCCACGGGAACAGCCGCACCCAAAAATAAGCTCCCGATGGTCCCGTCCCCAAGTTCGTCCGCCGCAAAAATGCCCAAAAATCGGGTGGACTATACCGTTGGGGGGAGGGGTTGGCCAACTTCGTCCGCCGGACTCGGAATGGGGCGAGAGTTTGCGAGCACACTCCGTGTACCAAGAATAGGCCGCGGGCACAAGCGCGCCCAAAAATAAGCCCCCGAAGGTCCCGTCTCCAAGTTCTTCCGCCGCAAAAATGCCCAAACAACGGGTGGGCTATAGCCATGGGGGGAGGGACTGGCCCACTTCGTCCGCCGGACTCGGAATGGGGTGAGACTTTGCGAGTGCCCTCCGTGTGCCAAAAATAGGGCGCGGACACAACCGCGCCCAAAAATAAGCCCCCGAAGGTCCCGTCCCCCAGTTCGTCCGCCGTAAAAATGCCCAAAAAAATGGTGGGCTATAGCTTTGGGGGGAGGGGCTGGCCAACTTCGTCCGCCGGAATCGGAATGGGGCGAGAATTTGCGAGCGCCCTCCGTATGCCAAAAATAGGCCGCGGGAACAGCCGTACCCAAAAATAATCCCCCGAAGGTCCCGTCCCCAAGTTCGTCCGCCGCAAAAATGCCCAAAAAACGGGTGGGCAATAGCCTTGGGGGGAGGGGCTGGCCAACTTCGTCCGCCGGACTCGGAATGGGGCGAGACTTTGAGAGCGCCCTACGTGTGCCATAGCCAGGCACAGCTGTGCCCAAAAAGCCCCCGAAGGTCCCGTCCCCAAGTTCGTCCGCCGCAAAAATGCCCAAAAAACGGGTGGGCTATAGCCTTGGGGGGAGGGGCTGGCCCACTTCGTCCGCCGGACTCGGAATGGGGCGAGACTTTATGAGCGCCCTCCGTGTGCCAAAAATACGCCCCAGGCACAGCTGTACCAAAAAATAAGCCCCCGAAGGTCCCGTCCCCCAGTTCGTCCGCCGCAAAAATGCCCAAAAAACGGGTGGGCTATAGCCTTGGGGGGAGGGGCTGGCCCACTTCGTCCGCCGAACTCGGAATGGGGCGAGACTTTGCGAGCGCCCTCCGTGTGCCAAAATAGATCATGGGCACAATCGGGCCCAAAAATAAGCCTCGAAGGTCCCGTCCCCAAGTTCGTCCGCGCAAAAATGCCCAAAAAACGGGTGGGCTATAGCCTTGGGGGGACGGGCTGGCCCACTTCGTCCGCCGGACTCGGAATGGGGCGAGACTTTGTGAGTGCCCTCCGTGTGCCAAAAATAGGCCGCGGGCACAGCCGCGCCAAAAAATAAGCCCCCTAAGGTCCCGTCCCCAAGTTCGTCCGCCGCAAAAATGCCCAAAAAACGGATGGGCTATAGCCTTGGGGGGAGGGGCTGGCCCACTTCGTCCGCCGAACTCGGAATGGGGTGAAACTTTGCGAGCGCCCTCTGTGTGCCAAAAATAGACTGTGGGCACAATCGCGCCCAAAAATAAGCCCCCGAAGGTCCCGTCCCCAAGTTCGTCCGCCGCAAAAATGCCCAAAAAATGGGTGGGCTATAGCCTTGGGGGGAGGGGCTGGGCCAAATCCGCGGACTCGGAATGCGGCGAGACTTACGAGCGCCTCCGTGTGCCAAAATAGGCCGGGCACAGCCGCGCCCAAAAATAAGCCCCCTAAGGTCCCTCCCCAAGTTCGTCCGCCGCAAAATGCCCAAAAACGGGTGGGCTATAGCCTTGGGAGAGGCTGGCCCACGTCCGCCGGACTCGGAATGCGGCGAGACTTTGCGAGCGCCTCCGTGTGCTAAACTAGGACGGGCACAGCCGCTCCCAAAAACAAGCCCCTAAGGTCCCGTCCCCAAGTTCGTCCGCCGCAAAAATGCCCAAAAAACGGGTGGGTTATAGCCTTGGGGGGAGGGGCTGGCCAACTTCGTCCGCCGGACTCGGAATGGGGCGAGACTTTGCGAGCACCCTCCGTGTGCCAAAAATAGGCCGCGGGCACAGCTGCACCCAAAAATAAGCCCCCGAAGGTCCCGTCCCCAAGTTCATCCGCCGCAAAAATGCCCAAAAAACGGGTGGGCTATAGCCTTGGGGGGAGGGGCTGGCCCACTTCGTCCGCCGGACTCGGAATGGGGCGAGGCATTGCGAGCGCCCTCTGTGTGCCAAAAATAGACTGTGGGCACAATCGCGCCCAAAAATAAGCCCCGAAGTCCCGTCCCAAGTTCGTCCGCCGCAAAATGCCCAAAAATGGGTGGGCTATAGCCTTGGGGAGGGGCTGGCCCATCCGCGGACTCGGAATGCGGCGAGACTTTGCGCGCCTCCATGTGCCAAAATAGGGCGGGCACAGCCGCGCCAAAAATAAGCCCCTAAGGTCCCGTCCCCAAGTTCGTCCACAAAAATGCCCAAAAACGGATGGGCTATAGCCTTGCTGGGAGGGGCTTGCCCACTTCGTCCGCCGAACTCGGAATGGGGCGAGACATTGCAGCGCCCTCTGTGTGCCAAAATAGACTGTGGGCACCGCGCCCAAAATAAGCCCCGAAGGTCCCGTCCCCAAGTTCGTCCGCCGCAAAAATGCCCAAAAATGGGTGGGCTATAGCCTTGGGGGAGGCTGGCCCACCGTCCGCCCGGACTCGGAATGCGGCGAGACTTTGCAGCGCCTCCGTGCCAAAAATAGGCCGGCACAGCCGCGCCCAAAAATAAGCCCCCTAAGGTCCCGTCCCCAAGTTCGTCCGACGCAAAAAATGCCCAAAAACCGGTGGGCTATAGCCTTGGGGAGAGGGGCTGGCCCACTTCGTCCGCCGGACTCGGAATGCGGCGAGACTTTGCGAGCGCCCTCCGTGTGCTAAAACTAGGCCGCGGGCACAGCCGCGCCCAAAAATAAGCCCCCGAAGGTCCCGTCCCCAAGTTCGTCCGCCGCAAAAATGCCCATAAAACGGGAGGGCTATAGCCTTGGGGGGAGGGGCTGGCCAACTTCGTCCGCCGGACTCGGAATGGGGCGAGACTTTGCGAGCACCCTCCGTGTGCCAAAAATAGGCCGTGGGCACAGCCGCACCCAAAAATAAGCCCCCGAAGGTCCCGTCCCCAAGTTCGTCCGCCGCAAAAATGCCCAAAAAACGGGTGGGCTATAGCCTTGGGGGGAGGGGCTGGCCCACTTCGTCCGCCGAACTCGGAATGGGGTGAGACTTTGCGAGCGCCCTCTGTGTGCCAAAAATAGACTGTGGGCACAATCGCGCCCAAAAATAAGCCCCCGAAGGTCCCGTCCCCAAGTTCGTCCGCCGCAAAAATGCCCAAAAAATGGGTGGGCTATAGCCTTGGGGGGAGGGGCTGGCCCACTTCGTCCGCCGGACTCGGAATGCGGCGAGACTTTGCGAGCGCCCTCCGTGTGCCAAAAATAGGCCGCGGGCACAGCCGCGCCCAAAAATAAGCCCCCGAAGGTCCCGTCCCCAAGTTCGTCCGCCGCAAAAATGCCCAAAAAACGGGTGGGCTATAGCCTTGGGAGAGGCTGGCCCACTCCCGCCGGACTCGGAATGCGGCGAGACTTTGCGAGCGCCCTCCGTGTGCCAAAACTAGGCCGCGGGCACAGCCGCGCCCAAAAATAAGCCCCCGAAGGTCCCGTCCCCAAGTTCGTCCGCCGCAAAAATGCCCAAAAAACGGGAGGGCTATAGCCTTGGGGGGAGGGGCTGGCCAACTTCGTCCGCCGGACTCGGAATGGGGCGAGACTTTGCGAGCACCCTCCGTGTGCCAAAAATAGGCCGCGGGCACAGCCGCACCCAAAAATAAGCCCCCTAAGGTCCCGTCCCCAAGTTCGTCCACATAAAATGCCCAAAAACAGGTGGGCTATAGCCTTGGGGAGGGGGCTGGCCCACTTCGTCCGCCGAACTCGGAATGGGGTGAGACTTTTGCAGCGCCCTCTGTGTGCCAAAATAGACTGTGGGCACACCGCGCCCAAAAATAAGCCCCGAAGGTCCCGTCCCCAAGTTAAATCCACTTGCAAAAATGCCCAAAAATGGGTGGGCTATAGCCTTGGGGAGGGGCTGGCCCACTCGTCCGCGGACTCGGAATGCGGCGAGACTTTGCGAGCACCCTCCGTGTGTGCCAAAAATAGGCATGGGCACAGCGCGCAAAAAATAAGCCCCGAAGATCCCGTCCCCAAGTTAAATCGCCCGCCGCAAAATGCCCATAAAACGGGAGGGCTATAGCCTTGGGGGAGGGCTGGCCAACTGTCCGCCGGACTCGGAATGGGGCGAGACTTTGCAGGCACCTCCGTGTGCCAGGCCATGGGCACAGCCGCGCCAAAAATAAGCCCCTAAGGTCCCGTCCCCAAGTTCGTCCGCACATATAAAAATGCCCAAAACGGGTAGGCTATACTGGGGAACGGGCTGTAGCAATCCACGGACTCGAATGGGGCGAGACTTTGCGAGCGCCCTCCGTGCGCCTAAAATAGGCCGCGGTCACAGCCGCGCCCCAAAATAACCGCCCGAATGCCGGAGCGCCAAGTTCGTCCGGCGGAAAAAGACCACAAAAACGGGTGGGCCATAGCCTTGGGGGGTGCGGCTGGCCAACATCGTCCGCCGGACTCGGAATGGCACGAGACTTTGCGAGCGGCCTCCGTGTGCTAAAAATAGGCCGCAGGCACAATCGCGCCCTAAAATAAGCCCCCGAAGGTCCCGTCCCCAAGTTCGTCCGCCGCAAAAAATGCCCAAAAAACGGGCGGGCTATAGCCTTGGGGGGAGGGGCTGGCCCACTTCGTCCGCCGGACTCGGAATGGGGCGAGACGTTGCGAGCGCCCTCCGTGCGCCTAAATTAGGCTACGGGCACAGCCGTGCCCAAAAATAACCGCCCGAAGGCCGGGGCGCCAAGTTCATCCAGAGGAAAAAGGTCACAAAAACGGGTGGTCTATAGCCTTGGGGGGTGGGGCGGCCCACTTCGTCCGCCGGACTCGGAATGGCGCGAGACTTTACGAGCGGCCTCCGTGTGTCAAAAATAGGCCGCGGGCACAGCCGCACCCAAAAATAACCGCCCGAAGGCCGGGGCACCAAGTTCGTCCAGCGGAAAAAGGCCACAAAAACGGATAGGCTATTGCCTTGGGGGGTGGGGCGAGCCAACTTCGTCCGCCGGACTCGGAATGGCGCGAGACTTTGCGAGCGGCCTCCGTGTGTCAAAAATAGGCCACGGGAACAGCCGCGCCCAAAAATAATCACACGAAGGCCGGGGCGCCAAGTTCGTCCAGCGGAAAAAGGCCACAAAAACGGGTAGGCTATTGCCTTGGGGGGTGGGGCTGGCCAACTTCGTCCGCCGGACTCGGAATGGCACGAGACTTTGCGAGTGGCCTCCATGTGCCAAAAATAGGCCGTAGGCACAGCCGCGCCCAAAAATAACCGGCCGAAGGACGGGGCGCCATGTTCGTCCAGCGGAAAAAGGCCACAAAAATGGGTGGGCTATAGCCTTGGGGGGTGGGGCCGGCGAACTTCGTCCGCCGGACTCGGAATGGCGCGAGACTTTGCGAGCGCCCTCCGTGTACCAAAAATAGGCCGCGGGCACAGGCGCCCAAAAATAACCGCCCGAAGGCAGGGGCGCCAAGTTCGTCCAACGGAAAAAGGCCACAAAAACGGGTGGGCTATAGCCTTGGGGGGTGGGGCTGGCCAACTTCGTCCGCCGGACTCGGAATGGCGCGAGACTTTGCGAGCGGCCTCCGTGTAAAATAGTCATGGCACAGCCACGCCCAAAAATAACTGCCCAAAGTCCGGGGCGCCAAGTTCGTCCAGCGGAAAAAGCCACAAAAACGGGTGGGCTATAGCCTTGGGGGGTGTGGCTGGCCAACTTCGTCCGCCGGACTCGGAATGGCGCGAGACTTTGCGAGCGGCCTCCGTGTGCCAAAAATAGGCCGCGGGCACAGCCACGCCCAAAAATAACTGCCCAAAGTCCGGGGCGCCAAGTTCGTCCAGCGGAAAAAGCCACAAAAACGGGTGGGCTATAGCCTTGGGGGTTGTGGCTGGCCAACTTCGTCCGCCGGACTTGGAATGGCGCGAGACTTTATGAGCGGCCTCCGTGTGCCAAAAATAGGCCGCGGGCACAGCCTCACCCAAAAATAACCTCTGAAGGCCGGGGCGCCAAGTTCGTCCAGCGGAAAAAGGCCAGAAAAGCGGGTGGGCTATAGCCTTGGGGGGTGGGGCTGGCCAACTTCGTCCGCCGGACTCGGAATGGCGCAAGACTTTGCGAGCGGCCTCCGTGTGACAAAAATAGGCCGCGGGCACAGCCTCACCCAAAAATAACCGCCCGAATTCCGGGCCGCCAAGTTCGTCCAGCGGAAAAAGGCCACAAAAACGGGTGGGCTATAGCCTTGGGGGGTGGGGCTGGTCAACTTCGTCCGCCGGACTCGGAATGGCGCGAGACTTTGCGAGCGGCCCCCGTGTGCCAAAAATAGGCTGTGGGCACAGCCGCGCCCAAAAATAACTTCCTGAAGGCCGGGGCGCCAAGTTCGTCAAGCGGAAAAAGGCCACAAAAACGGGTGGGCTATAGCCTTGGGGGGTGGGGCTGGCCAACTTCGTCCGCCGGACTCGGAATGGCGCGAGACTTTGCGCACGGCCTCCGTGTGCCAAAAATAGGCCGCGGCCACAGCCGCTCCCAAAAACAACGGCCCAAAGGCGGGGGCGCCAAGTTCGTCCAGCGGAAAAAGGCCACCAAAACGGGTGGGCTATAGCCTTGGGGGGTGGGGCTGGCCAACATCGTCCGCCGGACTCGGAATGGCACTAGACTTTGCGAGCGGCCTCCGTGTGTAAAAACTAGGCCACGGGCACAGCCGCGGCCAAAAATAACCGCCCGAAGGCCGGGGCGCCAAGTTCGTCCAGCGGAAAAAGGCCACAAAAACCGGTGGGCTATAGACTTGGGGGGTGGGGCTGGCCAACTTCATCCGCCGTACTCGGAATGGCGCGAGACTTTGCGAGCGGCCTCCGTGTGCCAATAATAGGCCGAGGGCACAGCCGCGCCAGAAAATAACAGCCCGAAGGCCGGGGCGCCAAGTTCGTCCAGCGGAAAAAGGCCACGAAAACGGGTGGGCTATAGCCTTGGTGGGTGGGGCTGGCCAACTTCGTCCGCCGGACTCGGAATGGCGCGAGACTTTGCGATCGGCCTCCATGTGCGAAAAATAGGCCGCGGGTACAGCCGCGCCCAAAAATAACCGCCCGATGGCCGGGGCGCCAAGTTCGTCCAGCGGAAAAAGGCCACAAAACCGGGTGGGCTATAGCCTTGGGGGGTGGGGCTGGCCAACTTCGTCCGCCGGACTCGGAATGGCGCGAGACTTTGCGAGCGGACTCCGTGTGCCAAAAATAGGCCGCGGGCAACAGCCACGCCCAAAAAAAACGGCCCAAAGGCCGGGGCGCCAAGTTCGTCCAGCGGAAAAAGCCCACCAAAACGGGTGGGCTATAGCCTTGGGGGGTGGGGCTGGCCAACATCGTCCGCCGGACTCGGAATGGCACGAGACTTTGTGAGCGGCCTCCGTGTGCCAAAAATAGGCTGCAGGCACAGCCGCGCCTAAAAATAACCGCCCGAAGGCCGGGGCGCCAAGTTCGTGCAGCGGAAAAAGGGCACAAAAACGGGTGGTCTGACCTTGGGGTTGAGGCTGGCCAACCCGTCCGCGGACTCGAATGGCGCGAGACTTTATGGCGGCCTCGTGGTCAAAAATAGGCCGCGGGCACAGCGCCAAAATAACCGCCCGAAGGCAGGGGCGCCAAGTTCGTCCAGCGGAAAAAGGCCACAAAAACGGGTGGGCTATAGCCTTGGGGGGTGGGGCCGGCCGACTTCGTCTGCCGGACTCGGAATGGCGCGAGACTTTGCGATCGGCCTCCATGTGCCAAAAATAGGCCGCGGTTACAGCCGCGCCCAAAAATAACCGCCCGATGGCCGGGGCGCCAAGTTCGTCCAGCGGAAAAAGGCCACAAAACCGGGTGGGCTATAGCCTTGGGGGGTGGGGCTGGCCAACTTCGTCCGCCGGACTCGGAATGGCGCGAGACTTTGCGAGCAGACTCCGTGTGCCAAAAATAGGCCGCGGGCAACAGCCGCGCCCAAAAAAAATGGCCCAAAGGCCGGGGCGCCAAGTTCGTCCAGCGGAAAAAACCCACCAAAACGGGTGGGCTATAGCCTTGGGGGGTGGGGCTGGCCAACATCGTCCGCCGGACTCGGAATGGCACGAGACTTTGCGAGCGGCCTCCGTGTGCCAAAAATAGGCCACGGGCACAGCCGCGGCCAAAAATAACCGGCCGAAGGCCGGGGCGCCAAGTTCGTCCAGCGGAAAAACGCCACCAAACCGGGTGGGCTATCGACTGGGGGGTGGGGCTGGCCAACATCGTCCGCCGGTCTCGGAATGGCGCGGGACTTTGCGAGCGGCCTCCGTGTGCCAAAAATAGGCCGCGGACACAGCCGTGCCCATAAATAACCGCCCGAAGGCCACGGCGCCAAGTCTGTCCAGCGGAAAAAGGCCACAAAAACGGGTGGGCTATAGCCTGGGGGGGTGGGGCTGGCCGACTTCGTCCGCCGGACTCGGAATGGCGTGAGACTTTGCGAGCGGCCTCCGTGTACCAAAAATAAGCCGCGGGCAGAGCCGGACCCAAAAATAACCGCCCGAAGGCCGGGGCGATAAGTCCGTCCAGCGGAAAATGGCCACAAAAACGGGTGGGCTATAGCCTTGGGGGGTGGGGCTGGCCAACTTCGTCCGCCCGGACTCCGGAATGGCTCGAGACTTTCCGGCGGCCTCCGTGTGCTAAAAATAGGCAGCAGTGACAGCGCCAAAAATAACCGCCGAAGGCCGGGCGCCAAGTTCGTCCAGCGGAAAAGGGCCTGGCTGGTGGGCTATAGCCTTGGGTAGGGCTGGCCGCAATCCGCGGACTCGGGAATGGCGCGAGACTTTGCAAGCGGCCTCCGTGTGAAAAAAATAGGCCTTTTGGCACAGCTTTGCACGAAAAATAACGCCCGAAGGCCGGGCGCCAAGTTCGTCCAGCGGAAAAAGGCCACAAAAGCGGGTGGGCTATAGCCTTGGGGGTGGGGCTGGCCCACTTCGTCAAACGGACTCGGAATGGCGCGAGATTTTTGAGCAGCCTCCATGTACAAAAATAGGCGCGGGCACAGCCGCGCCAAAATAACTGCCTAAAGGCCGGGCGCCAAGTTCATCCAGCGGAAAAAGGCCACAACAACGGGTGGGCTATAGCCTTGGGGGTGGGGCTGGCCAACGTCCGCCGGTCTCGGGCGCAGAGACTTTGCGGGCCTCGGTGTGTAAAAATAGCCGCGCCACAGCCGCGCCAAAGTAACTCGCCCGAAGGCGGGCGCCAAGTTAGTTCAGCGGAAAAAGGCTACAAAGCGGGTGGGCTATAGCCTTGGGGGTGGGCTGGACAACTCGTCCGCCGGACTGGAATGTAGCGAGACTTTGCAGGCGGCCTCCGTGATGAAAAAAATAGGCAGCAGGCACAGCCGTACCGAAAAATAACCGCCCAAAGGCCGGGGCGCCAAGTTCGTCCAGCGGAAAAAGGCCACAAAAATGGGTGGGCTATACCCTTGGGGGGTGGGGCTGGCCCACTTCGTCCGCCGGATTCGGAATGGCGCGAGACTTTGCGACCAGCCTCTATGTGCCAAAAATAGGACGCGGGCACAGCCGCGCCCAAAAATAACCGCCCAAAGGCCGGGGCGCCAAGTCCGTCCAGCGGAAAAAGGCCACAAAAACGGGTGGGCTATAGCCTTGGGGGGTGGGGCTGGCCGACTTCGTCCGCCGGACTCGGAATGGCGCGAGACTTTGCGAGCGGCATCCGTGTACCAAAAATAAGCCGCGGGCAGAGCCGCACCCAAAAATAACCGCCCGAAGGCCGGGGCGCCAAGTTCGTCCAGCGGAAAAAGGCCACAACAACGGGTGGGCTATAGCCTTGGGGGGTGGGGCTGGCGACTTAAATCCGCGGACTCGGAATGCGCGAGACTGCGGCGGCATCCGTGTACCAAAAATAAGCCGCAGGCAGAGCGCACCCAAATAACCGCCCGAAGGCCGGGGCGCCAAGTTCGTCCAGCGGAAAAAGGCCACAACAACGGGTGGGCTATAGCCTTGGGGGGTGGGGCTGGCCAACTTCGTCCGCCGGACTCGGAATGGCGCGAGACTTTATAAGCGGCCTCCGTGTGAAAAAAATAGGCCGCGGGCACAGCCGCACCGAAAAATAACCGCCCGAAGGCCGGGGCGCCAAGTTCGTCCAGCGGAAAAAGGCCACAAAAACGGGTGGGCTATAGCCTTGGGGGGTGGGGCTGGCCCAATTCGTCCGCCGGACTCGGAACGGCGCGAGACTTTCTGGCGGCCTCCGTGTAAAAAGGCAGCGCCACAGCCGCGTAAAATAACCGCCCGAAGGCCGGGCGCCAAGTTCGTCCAGCGGAAAAAGGCTACAAAAGCGGTGGGCTATAGCCTTGGGGGTGGGGCTGGCCCACTTCCGCCCGGACTCGGACTGGCGCTCTACTTTGCGAGCTGCCTCCATGCGCCAAAAATAGGCCGCGGGCACAGCCGCACCCAAAAATAACGGCCTAAGGCCGGGGCGCCAAGTTCATCCAGCGGAAAAAGGCCACAACAACGGGTGGGCTATAGCCTTGGGGGGTGGGGCTGGCCAACTTCGTCCGCCGGTCTCGGAATGGCGCGAGAGATTGTGAGCGGCCTCAGTGTGCCAAAAATAGGCCGCGGTCCCAGCCTTGCGCCCAAGGCCGGGCGCCAAGACGTCCAGCGGAAAAAGGCCACAACAATGGGTGGGCTATAGCCTTGGGGGGTGGGGCTGGCCAACTTCGTCCGCCGGATTCGGAACGGCGCGAGACTTTGCGAGCAGCCTCAATGTGCCAAAAATAGGCAGCGGGCCCAACCGCGCCAAAAAATAACCGCCCAAAGGCCGGGGCGCCAAGTTCGTCCAGCGGAAAAAGGCTACAAAACGGGTGGGCTATAGCCTTGGGGGGTGGCGCTGGCCAACTTCGTCCGCCGGACTCGGAATGGCGCAAGACTTTGCGAGCGGCCTCCGTGTGAAAAAAATAGGCCGCGGGCACAGCCGCACCATAAAATAACCGCCCGAAGGCCGGGGCGCCAAGTTCGTCCAGCGGAAAAAGGCCACAAAACCGGGTGGGCTATAGCCTTGGGGGGTGGGGCTGGCCAACTTCGTCCGCCGGTCTCGGAATGGCGCGAGCACCCCGGCCTCCGTGTACCAAAAATATACTGCTGTCACAGCCGCCCCCAAAAATAACCGCCCGAAGCCCGGGGCACCAAGTCCTTACATCGTTAAAATGCAACAAAAACTGGTGGGCTAGTGCCTTGGGTGGTGTGGCTGGCCAACTTCGTCCGCCGGACTCGGAATGGCGCGAGAGATTGTGAGCAGCCTCCGTGTACCAAAAATAGGCCGCGGTCACAGTCGCGCCCAAAAATAACCTTGAAGGCCGGGCATGCCAAGATTCGTCCAGCGGAAAAAGGCCACAACAATGGGTGGGCTGTATAGGGTGGGGCTGGCCAACCGTCCGCCGGATTGAATGGCGCGAGACTTTGCGAGCAGCCTCAATAATACCAAAAATAGGCCGCATGGGCCCAACCGCTTAAAAATAACCGCACAAAGGCCGGGCGCCAAGTTCGTCCAGCGGAAAAAGGCCACAAAAGCGGGTGGGCTATAGCCTTAGGGGTGCGGCTGGCCAACCGTCCGCCGGACTCGGAATGCACGAGACTTTGCGGCGGCCTCCGTACCAAAAATAAGCAGGCACAGCCGCGTCACAAAATAACGCCCGAAGGCGGGCGCTAAGTCCGTCCAGCGGAAAATGGCCACACGGGTTGGCTATAGCCTTGGGGGGTGGGGCTGGCCAACTTCGTCCCCCGGACTCGGAATGTCGCGAGACTTTGCAAGCGGCCTCCGTGTACCAAAAATAGGCCTCACACCAGCGCCCAAAAATCGCCCTTGAAGGCGGGGTGCCAAGTTCGTCCAGCGGAAAAGGCCACAACAACGGGTGGGCTATAGCCTTGGGGGTGGGGCTGGCAAACTTCGTCGCCCGGACTCGGAATGGCGCGAGACTTGGTGAGGCAGCCTCCGTGTGCAAAAATAGGCCGTTGGCACAGCCGCTGCCAAAATATCCGCGAATGCCGGGCGCCAATTTCGTCCAGCGGAAAAAGGCCACAAAAACAGGTGGCTATAGCCTTGGGCTGTGGGGCTGGCCAACTTCGTCCGCCGGACTCGGAATGGTGCGAGACCTTACGAGCGGCCTCCGTGTGCCAAAAATAAGCTGCGGGCACAGCCGTACCCAAAAATAATCACCCGAAGGCCGGGGCACCTAGTCCGTCCAGCGGAAAGAGGCAACAAAAGCGGGTGGGCTATAGCCTTGGGGCGAAGGCTGGCCGCCGTCCGCGGACTCAAGAATGGTACGAGACGTTGCGAGCGGCCTCCGTGTGCCAAAAATAGGCCACGGTCACAGCCGCGCCCAAAAATAACTGCCCGAAGGCCGGGGCGCCAAGTTCGTCCAGCGGAAAAAGGCCACAACAATGGGTGGGCTATAGCCTTGGGGGGTGGGGCTGGCCAACTTCGTCCGCCGGTTTCGGAATGGTGCGAGACTTTGCGAGCGGCCTCCGTGTGCCAAAAATAGGCCGTTGGCACAGCCGCGCCCAAAAATAACTGCCCGAAGGCCGGGGTGCCAAGTTCGTCCAGCGGTAAAAGGCCACAAAAACGGGTGGGCCATAGCCTTGGGGGGTGGGGCTGGCCCACTTCGTCCGCCGGACTCGGAATGGCGCGATACTTTTCGAGCGGCCTCCGTGTGCCAAAAGTAGGCCGCGGTCACAGCCGCGCCCAAAAATAACTGCCCGAAGGCCGGGGCGCCAAGTTCGTCCAGCGGAAAAAGGCCACAACAACGGGTGGGCTATAGCCTTGGGGGGTGGGGATGGCCAACTTCGTCCGCCGGGCTCGGAATGGAGCGAGACTTTGCGAGCGGCCTCCGTCTGCCAAAAATAGGCCGCGGGCACAGCCGCACCCAAGAATAACCGACCGAAGGCCGGGGCGCCAAGTTCGTCCAGCGGAAAAAGGCAACAAAAACGGGTGGGCTATAGCCTTGGGCGGTGGGGCTGGCCAATTCGTCCGCCGGACTCGGAATGGCGCGAGATTGTGGCCCGGCCTCCGTGTGCCAAAAATAGGCCGCGGTCTGAGTCGCGCCCAAAATAACCGCCCGAAGGCCGGGCGCCAAGGTCGTCCAGCGGAAAAAGGCAACAAAAACGGGTGGGCTATAGCCTTGGGGGGTGGGGCTGGCCAACTTCGTCCGCCGGATTCGGAATGGCGCGAGACTTTGCGAGCAGCCTCAATGTGCCAAAAATAGGCCGCGGGCCCAACCGCGCCTAAAAATAACCGCCCAAAGGCCGGGGCGCCAAGTTCGTCCAGCGGAAAAAGGCTACAAAACGGGTGGGCTATAGCCTTGGGGGGTGGGGCTGGCAACTTCGTCCGCCGGACTCGGAATGGCGCAAGACTGCGAGCGGCCTCCGTGTGTGCCAAAAATAAGCCGCGGGCACAGCGCGTCAAAAATAACCGCCCGAAGGCCGGGAGCTAAGTCCGTCCAGCGGAAAATGGCCACAAAGCGGGTGGGCTATAGCCTTGGGGAGTGGGGCTGGCCAACTTCGTCCCCGGACTTCGGAATGTCGCGAGACTTTGCAAAGCGGCCTCCGTGTACCAAAAATAGGCCAGGTCCACAGCGCCCAAAATAACCGCCCGAAGGCGGGGGTGCCAATTCGTCCAGCGGAAAAGGCCACAACAACGGGTGGGCTATAGCCTTGGGGAGTGGGGCTGGCAAACTTCGTCCGCGGACTCGGAATGGCGCGAGACTTTGTGAGCAGCCTCCGTGTGTGCCAAAAATAGGCGTTAGCACAGCCGCTGCCAAAAATATCCGCCCGAATGCCGGGCGCCAGATTTAAAATTTCGTCCAGCGGAAAAGGCCACAAAAACAGGTGGCTATAGCCTTGGGCTGTGGGGCTGGCCAACCGTCCGCCGGACTCAGGAATGGTGCGAGACCTTAAGCGGACCTCCGTGTGCAAAAATAAGCTGCGGGCACAGCCGTACCCAAAAATAATCACCCGAAGGCCGGGCACCAAGTCCGTCCAGCGGAAAAGGCAACAAAAGCGGGTGGGCTATAGCCTTTGGCGAGGCTGGCCCGCCGTCCCGCCGGACTCAGAATGGTACGAGGCGTTGCGGCGGCCTCCGTGTGCCAAAAAATAGGACCCGCGGTCACAGCAGCGCCCAAATATAACACTGCCGAAGGCCGGGCGCCAATTTCGTCCAGCGGAAAAAGGCCACGACAATGGGTGGGCTATAGCCTTGGGGGGAGTGGGGCTGTCAACCAAACCGTCCCGCGGATTCGGAATGGTGCGAGACTTTGCGAGGCAGCCTCCGTGTGCCAAAAATGGGCCCGTTAGCACAGCCGCGCCCAAAAATAACTGCCCGAAGGCGGGGTGCCAAGTTCGTCCAAGCGGTAAAAGGCCACAAAAGCGGGTGGGCCATAGCGGCTTGGGGTGAGGCTGGCCGCCTTAAATCGCCGCGGACTCGGAATGGCGCGATACTTTTCAGCGGCCTCCGTGTGCCAAATTAGCCGCAGTCACAGCGCGCCCAAAATAACTGCCGAAGGCCGGGCGCCAAGTTCGTCCAGCGGAAAAAGGCCACAACATGGGTGGGCTATAGCCTTGAGGGGGTGGGGATGGCCAACCGTCACGCCGGGCTCGGAATGGAGGCGAGACTTTGCGGCGGCCTCCGTCTGCCAAAAATAGAGCCGCGGGCACAGCCGCACCCAAGAATAACCCGACCCGAAGGCCGGGAGGCGCCAAGATCGTCCAGCGGAAAAAGGCAACAAAAGCAGGTGGGCTATAGCCTTGGGGCGGTGGGGCTGGCCAACCGTCCGCCGGACTCGGAATGGCGCGAGAGATTGTGGCGGACCTCCGTGTGCCAAAAATAGGCCAGATCACAATCGCGCAAAAATAACCTTCGCCGAAGGCCGGGGCGCCAAGTTCGTCCAGCGGAAAAAGGCCACAACAATGGGTGGAGCTATAGCAGAAGTGGGGCTGGCCAACGTCCGCCGGATTCGGAGATGGCGCGAGACTTTGCAGAGCAAGCCTCAATGTGCCAAAAATAGGCAGGCCCAACAGCGCTTAAAAATAACCGCCCAAAGGCTTGGGAGGCGCCAAGTTCGTCCAGCGGAAAAAGGCCACAAAAGCGGGTGGGCTATAGCCTTGGGGGTGGGGCTGGCCAACCGTCCGCCGGACTCGGAATGGCGCTTGAGACTTTGCGAAGCGGCCTCGTGTGCCAAAAATAAGCATGAGCAGGCACAGCGTCAAAAATAACCGCCCGAAGGCGGGCGCTAAGTCCGTCCAGCGGAAAATGGCCACAAAAGCGGGTGGGCTATAGCCTTGGGAAATTGGGGCTGGCCAACTTCGTCCCGGACTCGGAATGTAGAGACTTTGCAAGCGGCCTCCGTGTACCAAAAATAGGCAGCAGTCACACCAGCCCAAAATAACGCCCGAGGCGGGAGTGCAAGTTAGTCCAGCGGAAAAAGGCCACAACAATGGGTGGGCTATAGCCTTGGGGGGAAGTGCTGGCCCACTTCATCCGCGGACTCGGAATGGCGCGAGACTTTGCGAGCAGCCTCATTGGAGCCAAAAATAGGCAGCGGGCACAGCAGCGCCAAAATAACTGCCCGAAGGCCGGGGTGGGTTCGTCCAGCGGAAAAAGGCCACAAGCGGGTGGGATAGCCTTGGGGGTGGGCTGGCCAACCGTCCATGGACTCGGAATAGCGCGATACTTTTCAAAAGCGGCCTCCGTGTGCCAAAAATGAGCCCCAGCGCTTCCCAAAAATAAGCCCGAAGGCGAGGGCGCAAGTTCGTCAGCGGAAAAAGGCCACAAAAAGCGGGTGGGCTATAGCCTTGGGGAGTGGGGCTGGCCAACCGTCCGCTTCGGACGTTTCGGAATGGCGCGAGACTTTGCGGCTGACCTCAGTGCCAAATAGGCGCGAGCATAGCCGCGCCCAAAATAGCCTCCCAAGGCCGGAGAGCCAGGATTCGTCCAGCGGTAAAGGCCACAAAGCGGGTGGGCCATAGCCTTGGAAGTGGGACTGCCCGCCGTCCGCCCGGACTCGGAATGGCGCGATACTTTTGACGGACCTCCGTGTGCAAAAAGTAGACGCAGTCACAGCCGCGCAAAAATAAAGCTGCTGCCCGAGGCGGGGCGCAAGTTCGTCCAGCGGAAAAGGCCACAACAACGGGTGGGCTATAGCCTTAGAGTGGGGATGGCCAACCGTCCGCCGGGCTCGAGAATGGGGCGAGACTGCGGCGGCCTCCGTCTCGCGAAAAATAGGCGCATGAGCACAGCCGCACCCAGAATAACCTGACGAGGCAGGCGCCAAGACCGTCCAGCGGAAAAAGGCCACAAAAACGGGTGGGCTATAGCCCAGCAGGCTGGCGAGCCGTCCGCCGGACTCAGAATGGCGCGAGACTTCGCGTGCAGCCTCCGTGTGCCAAAAATACCGTGGCCACAGCCGCAGCCCAAAAATAACCGCCCGAAGACCGTGGCGCCCAGGACCTCCAGCGGAAAAAGGCCACAAGCGGGTGGGCTATAGCCACAGGGGGGGTGGGGCTGGCCAACCGTCCGCGGACTCGGAATGGCGCGATACTTTTAGGCCTCCGTGTGCCAAAAATAGGCTGCGGTCACAGCCGCCCAAAATAACCGCCGAAGGCAGGCGCAAGTTAAATCCAGCGGGAAAAGGCCACAAAAGCAAGGTGGGCTATAGCCTTGGGGGTGGGGGCTGGCCAACCGTCCGCGGACTCGGAATGGTAGCGATACCTTTGAGAGGCCTCCATTGTGCCAAAAATAGGCTGTGGTCACAGCCGCGCCCAAAAATAACGCCGCGCGGGCAAGCTCGTCAGCGGAAAAAGGCCCCAAAAGCGGGTGGGCTATAGCCTTGGGGGGTGGGGCTGGCCAACTTCGTCACTTGAGTCGGAATGGTGTGTGACTTTGTGGCTGACCTCCAGGTGTGCAAAAAATAGGCCGTAGGCACAGCCGCCCAAAATAACCTTGAAGGCGGGGCGCCAAGTGCGTCCAGCGGAAAAAGGCCACAACAACGGGTGGGCTATAGCCTTGGGGGGGTGGGGATGGCCAACCTAATCCGTCCCGGACTCGGAATGGAGCAAGACTTTGCGGCGGCCTCCATCTGCCAAAAATAGGTACACCCGGGCACAGCCGCGCCCAAAAATAACTCGGGCCGGGCGCCAAGTTGTCCAGCGGAAAAAGGCCACAAAAGCGGGTGGGCTATAGCCTTGAGGGTGGGGCTGGCAAACTTGTCGCCGGACTCGGAATGGCGCGAGACTGCGAGGCAGCGTCCGTGTGCCAAATTAAGCATGGAGGCACAGCCAGCGCCCAAAAATAACCGCCCGGCGGCCGGGCGACAATTTCGTCCAGGGGAAAAAGGCCACAAAGCATGGGTGGGCTATAGCCTTGGGGAGTCAGAGCTGGCCCACTTCGTCCGCGGACTCGGAATGGCTAGCGAGACTGCGGCGGCCTCCGTGTGCCAAAAATAAAGCCCAGGCACAGCCGCGCCCAAAAATAACCACCCCGAAGGCCGAGCAGCCAAGTCCGTACAGCGGAAAAAGGCCACAAAAGCGGGTGGGCTGCCTGTATGGGGGTGGGGCTGGCCAACCGTCCGCGGACTCGGAATCAGCCCGCGAGACTTTGCGGCGGCCTCCGTGTGCCAAAAATAGACCGCAGGCAAAACGCGCCCATAAATAACCCGGAAGGCTGGGCGGAAACATCAAGACCGTCCAGCGGAAAAAGGCCACAAAAGCGGGTGGGCTATAGCCTTTGGGGGTGGGGGCTGAGTCGACTTCGTCCGCCCCCGGACTCGGAATGGGCGCGAGACTTTGCGAGCGGCCTCCGTGTGCCAAAAATAGCCGCAGCGCACAGCCGCGCTAAAAATAACCTCCCGAGGCCGGGCGCCTAGTTCGTCCAGCGGAAAAAGGCCACAAAAATGGGTGGGCTATAGCCTTGGGGGTGGGGCTGGCCGGCCGTCAGCGGACTCGGAATGGCGCGAGACTTTGTGGCGAGCGGCCTCCGTGTACTAAAATAGGCTGCGGAGTACAGAGTGCGCCCAAAAATAACCGCCCGAAGGCCGGGCGCCAAATTCGTCAGCGGAAAAAGGCTTCTACAAAAGCAGGTGGGCTATAGCCTTGGGGAAGTGGGGCTGGCCAACTTCGTCCGCCGGACTCGGAATGGCCTTGAGACTGCGGCGGCCTCCGTGTGCCAAGAAGAGGCCGTGGCACAGCCGCGTCAAAATAACCGCCGAAGGCTGGGGCGCCAAGTTCGTCAGCGGAAAAAGACCACAAAAGCGGGTGGGCTATACCCTTGAAGTGGGGCTAGGCAACCGTCCGCCCGGACTCGGAATAGCGCGATGCACTTCGCACCAGCGGCCTCTGTGTGCCAAAAATAGGCTGCGGTCACAGCCGCACCCAAAAATAACCACCGAAGGCAGGGCGCAAGTTCGTCCAGCGGAAAAGGCCAAAAAAGCGGGTGGGCTATAGCAGCAGGGGGTGGGGCTGGCCGGGACTAAATCCACCCAGTTCGGGAATGGCGCGATACTTTAGGCAGCCTCCGTCTGCCAAAAATAGGCTCTTACCCGGCACTGCTTGGCACTCTACCACACCGCTCCTTAGGCAGGCGCCTAGATTCGTCCCCTGCGGAAAAAGGCCACAAAAACGGGTGGGCTGGCCTTGGGGGTGGGGCTGGCCAACCGTCCGCCCGGTCTCGGAATGGCTGGCGCGACACGCCAAAGCGGCCTCCGTGTACCAAATATAGGCAGCGAGCACAGCCCGCGCCTTAAAATAACCGCCCTGAAGGCCGGGGCACCAAGTTGCGTCAGCGGAAAAAGGCCACCAAAAAGCAGGTGGAGCTATAGCCTTGGGGATTAGGGCGTGGCCAACTTCGTCCGCGGACTCAGAATGGCGCGAGACTTTGCGGGCGCTCCGTGTGCCAAAAATAGGCGCGCGCACAGCCGCGCTAAAATAACCGCTCCGAAGGCGGCGGGCGCCCTAGTTCGTCCAGCGGAAAAGGCCACAAAATGGGTGGGCTATAGCCTTGGAGAGGTGGGGCTGGCCGACCGTCAGCCCCGGACTCGGAATGGCGCGAGACTGCGAAGCGGCCTCCGTGGCCATTAATACCAAAAATAGGCTGCGAGGTACAGGTGCGCCCAAAAATAACACCTTGAAGGCAGGCGCCAAGATTCGTCAGCGGGAAAAGGCAAAAAAGGTGGTCGCCTAGCCTTGGGGGGTGGGGCTGGCCGACTTCGTCCCGCGGACTCGGAATGGCGCGATACTTTTCGGCGGCCTCCGTCTGCCATAAAAATAGGCTGCGCCGCGCCCATGCTAAAAATAACCGCCCGAAGGCCGGGCGCCTGGACCGTCCTGCGGAAAAAGGCCACAAAAGCGGGTGGGCTATAGCCTTGGGGAAGTGGGGCTGGCCAAGCCACGCCGGTCTAGGAATGGCGCGACACTGCGGCGGCCTCCGTGTGCCAAATATAGGCAGCAGGCACAGCGCGCATTAAAAATAACCGCCTGAAGGCGGGGCACCAAGTTCGTCCAGCGGAAAAAGGCCACAAAGCGGGTGGGCTATAGCCAGAAATTGAGGGCTGGCCAACCGTCCGCGGACTCAGAATGGCGCGAGACTTTGCGTGCGGCTTCCGTGTGCAAAAATAGGCAGCCGGCCACAGCGCGCCAAAAATAACGCCGAAGGCGGGGCCAAGGATTCGATCCAGCGGAAAAAGGCCACAAAAGCGGGTGGGCTATAGCGCCAGGGGAGTGGGGCTGGCCAACCGTCCGCCCGGACTCGGAATGGCGCGATAGCACTTAAGCGGCCTCCGTGTGCCAAAAATATGCTGCGGTCACAGCCCGCTTGTGCCCTTAAAAATAACCGCCCGAAGGCTTGGGCACAAGTCCGTCCAAGCGGAAAAAGGCAACAAAAGCGGGTGCGCTATAGCGCCAGGGGGTGGGGATAACCAACCGTCCGCGGACTCCGGAATGGAAGCGAGACTTTGCGGCGGCCTTGACACACCCTAAAATAGGCCGCCGGCAACGCCGTGCCCAAAAATAACCGCCCGAAGGCCGGGGCGCCAAGGTCGTCCTGCGGAAAAAGGGCACAAAAACGGGTGGGCTATAGCCTTGGGGGGTGGGGCTGGCCAACTTCGTCCGCCGGACTCGGAATGGCGCGAGACTTTGCGAGCAGCCTCCGTGTGGCAAGAAGAGGCCGCGGGCATAGCCGTGCCCAAAAATAACAGCCTGAAGGCCGGGGCGCCAAGTTCGTCCAGCGGAAAAAGGCCACAAAAGCGGGTGGGCTATAGCATTGGGGGTGAGGCTGGCCAACCGTCCGCGGACTCGGAATGGTCAGCGCGAGACTTTGCGGCGGCCTCCGTGTGCCAAAAATAGGCAGCAGGCACAGCCACGCCCAAAAATAACTGCCCGAGGCGGGCGCCAAGTTCGTCCAGCGGAAAAAGGCAACCAGCGGGTGGGCTACAGCCTTGGGGGTGGGGCTGGCCAGCCGTCTGCGGACTCGGAATGGCGCCGAACTGAAACGGCAGCCTCGATGTAGCAGAAGAAGAGGCAGCGGAGCAAAGCCGCACCCAAAAATAGCAGCCGAAGTCGGGGCGCCAAGTTCATCCTGCGGAAAAAGACAACAAAACGAGTGGGCTATGGCAGAAGTGGGGTTAGCCAACCGTCCCGGACATTACGGAATTGCAGCGAAGACATTGCGAGCGGCCTCCGTGTAATGTAAAAATAGGCAGCGAGGCACGCAAAAATATAACACCTTGAAGGGCGGGCGCCAGAGATCGTCCGCATCGGAAAAAGGCCACAAAACTGGCAGGTGAGCTATAGCCTTAAAAGGGTTGGCCAAGCTTCAGCGCGGACGCAAAGAATGTGCTGAGACTCTCGGCGCCTCGTGTGGCAATGCCAAAATAGACGCGAGACACAGCAGCAAAATAACAACCCTTGAAGGCAGGCGCCGGAGATTCGTCCAGCGGAAAAGTGCAACGTGTAGGCTATGCCTTGGGGGGGTGAGGGTTGGCCAACTAAATCGTCCCGGACTCGGAATCGCACGAGACACAAGTGGCCTCCGTGCCAAAAATAGGCGCTTGTAGGCAAGTCGCAAAAAGAACCACCCGAAGGCCGGGGCCTTAAGTTTTCCAGCGGAAAAAGGACACAAAAGCAGGTGGGCTATACCCAGCAGGGGAAGTGGGGCGGCCATCACCGTCGCCCGGACTCGGAATGGCGAGACTGCGGCAGCCTCCTGTGAAAAAAATAGGCCGCAGGCACCATGCTTAAAAATAACTCGGCCAAAACCCGGCGCAAGAAAGTTAAGTCCAGCGGAAAAAGGCCACAAAAATGGGTGGGCTATAACCTTGGGGGTAGTGGGGTAGTGCTCAAATCCCGCCCGGACTCGGAATGGCAGCGCGAGACTTTGCGAGCAGCCTCCGTCTACAAAAAATAGACGCGGGCACAGCAGCGCCCAAAAATAACAGTCTGAAGGCTGAGGCGCCAAGTTCGTCCAGCGGAAAAAGGTACAAAAGCGGGTGCCAGCCTATAGCCCAGTGGGGCTGGCGGCCGTCCGCCCGGACTCGGAATGGCGCGAAGAGACTGCGAGGCGGCCTCTGTGTGCCAAAATAAGCCGCAGGCACAGCCGCACTCAAAAATAACCGCCCGAAGGCAGGCGCCTAGTTCGTCCAGCGGAAAAAGGCCACAAAAGCGGGTGGGCTATAGCCTTGGGGAGTGGGGCTGGCGACTTCAATCACCCGGTCTCGGAATGGCGAGGCACTACGCTTCGGCGGCCTCCGTGTACAGAAAATAGTCTGTGGGCACAGAGTGCGCCCAAAAATAACCGCCGAGGCCCCAGGGCGCAAGTTCGATCCAGCGGAAAAAGAAGGCCACAACAACGGGTGGGCTATTGCCTTGGGGAGTGGGGCTGGCCAACCGTCATGGACTCGGAATGCCTGCACGAGACTTTGCGGCGGCCTCCGTGTACAAAAAATAGGTCGCGGATACAGCCGCAACCAAATAATCTTCGCCCAAAGGCGGGGTCAAGTTCATCTGGCGGAAAAATGCCACAAAAGCGGGTGGGCATAGCCTTGGGGAGTTGGAGCTGGCCCACTTCGTCGCCAGACTAAGGAATGGCGTAGAGACTTTGCAGCGGCCTCCGTGTGCCAAAAATAGCCATGGGCACAGCAGCGCCCAAAAATAACCGCCCGAGGCCCGGGGCTCAAGTTAAACGTCCGGCGGAAAAAGGCCTAAAAAGCAGGGTGGGCTATAGCCTTGGGGAGTGGGAGTGGCCCCTTCGTCCCTTGGACTCGGAATGGCGCGAGACTGCGGCGGCCTCCGTCTACCAAAAATAGACCGCAGCGGGCACAGCAGCGCCAGCAAAATAACAGTCTGAAGGCTGGGGCGCCAAGTTCGTCCAGCGGAAAAAGGCCCTACAAAGCAGGTGGGCTATAGCCTTTGGGGTGGGGCTGGCACGACTTCCAAATCCGCCCGGACTCGGAATGGCGAGACTGCGAGCAGCCTCCGTGTGCCAAAAATAGACGCAGGCACAGCGCTCTAAAATTAACCACCCGAAGGCGGGCGCCTAGATTCGTCCAGCGGAAAAAGGCCACAAAGCGGGTGGGCTATAGCCTTGGGAGTGGGGCTGGCCGACTTAAATCCGCCCGGACTCGGAATGGCGCGAGACTATTATACGGCGGCCTCGTGTACTAAAAAATAGAAGCTCAGGCACAGTCGCCCAAAAATAACCTTGACGCCGGGCGCAAGAGTAAGTTCGTCAGCGGAAAAACCTGGCCACAAAAGCGGGTGGGCTATAGCCTTGGGGAGTGGGGCTGGCCAATGCTTCCGTCACCGACTCGGAATGGCGCGAGACTTTGCGAGCGGCCTCCATGTGCAAAATAGACCTTGAGCTGGCAGCGCACTTAAATAATGGCTCCACCCGAGGCCGGGCGCCAAGTCGTCCAGCGGAAAAAGGCCACAAAAGCGAGGTGGGCTATAGCTAGCGCTGGGGAGTGGGGCTGGCCGACTTAAATCCGCCGGACTCGGAATGGCGAGACTGCGGCGGCCTCCGTCACCTGCCAAAAATAGACGCAGGCACAGCCGCGCCCAAAAATAACAGTCTGGCTGGGGCGCCAAGTTCGTCCAGCGGAAAAAGGCCACAAGCGGGTGGCCTATAGCCTTTGGGGGTGGGGCTGGCGACTTCGTCCACCTTTGGAATCGGAATGGCCAGCGAGACTGCGGCGGCCTCCGTGTGCAATAAAAATAGGCAGGCACAGCTTGGCGCTAAAAATTACTTTCCGAAGGCCGGGGCGCCTGAATTCGTCCAGCGGAAAAGGCCACAAAAGCGAGTGGGCTATAGCCTTGGGGAGTGGGGCTGGCCAACTAAATCCCGCGGACGGTTTCGGAATGGCGCGAGACTTTGCGGCGGCCTCCATGTGCCACAAATGACGTGGCACAAGCGCGCCAAATAACCACCCGAAGGCCGGGCGCCAAGTCGTCCAGCGGAAAAAGGCCACCAAAAGCGGGTGGGCTATAGCCTTTGGGGAGTGGGGCTGGCGACTTCGTCCGGACTGGGAATGGCGCAAGACTTTGCGGCGGCCTCCGTGTGCCAAAAATAGGCCACGGGCACAGCCGCAAGCAAAACTAACTACGCCGAAGGCCGAAGGGCGCCAGGGTCGTCCAGCGGTAAAAGGCCACAAAAAAGCGGGTGGGCTACCCTAGCCTTGAAGGTTGGGGCTGGCCCTTCGTCGCGAACTTCGGAATGGCGCGAGACTTTGCGGCGGCCTCCGTCTGCAAAAATAGGCAGGCTGTCAAGTACATTAAAAAATAACGTCTGAAGGCTGGGCGCCAAGTTCGTCCAGCGGAAAGGCCACAAAGCGGGCCTGTTGCAGCTGGGGGTGGGGCTGGCGACTTGATCACGGACTCGAGATGGCGAGACTTTGCGAGGCGAGTCTCCGTGTACCAAAAAATAGACGCGGGCACAGGTGCGCCCAAAAATAACCGCCGAGCCGGAAATAGGATCGTCCAGCGGAAAAAGAGCCAGAAAAAGCGGGTGGGCTATAGCAGGGGTGGGGCTGGCCAACTTCGTCCGCCGGACTGGAATAAGCAAGACTTTGCGAGCTGACCTCAAACCAATGCCAAAATGAGCCACGAGGCTTTAGCCCATCAACAAAATAACCGCCCAAAGGCCGGGCCATGGGATTTAACCGAGCGGAAAAAGGCCACAAAAAGCGGGTGGGCTATAGCCTTGGGGTGGGGCTGGCCCGCCCGTCCGCGGACTCGGAATGGCGCGAGACTTTGCGGCGCCTCCATGTGCCAAAAATAGGCATG